>JAVTVY010052535.1:0-232500 GCA_036873755.1 Hanleya hanleyi
TATGACGCTGCACCTATCTGTTTCGTGTCCGCCGGCGACGCCCATGACTTGATTACCCGCATGATGGACTATTTAGAGGAAGTCAGTGCGGCCAGTACAGAACTATTGGTGTCCAAGTACCAGGACGTACTGGACCAACTCGACGACCGGATTCCTACACTGGGTGTATCGTTCAGTGACGATGAAGAGTCCGAGTCGGAGTCCGAGAAGCCGGAGCCCATGCAACCGCAGGATGTCCCTTTACCGAAACCGTATGCGGAGAAATTGAAAATCCGCTTCCTGCAATACTTAGGCCAGTTACCGGTGCTCGGATTCAACTCGGGGCGATACGATCTGAACATGGTGAAGGAATTTCTATACCCTTACTTGGCCCAGTCCGATACCATCAAGTCCGTCATCAAAAAGATCAACAACCACATGGCCCTCACCACCACATCACTCCATTTCCTGGATGTACGGAATTACTTAGCTCCCAATTATAGCTACGATCAGTGGGTGAAGGCCTATGACTGTGCACAAACCAAAGGAAAGTTCCCTTACACCTACATATCGACGCTCGACCGCTTGGAGGAAACACAGTTGCCACCCCGGGACGCGTTCTATGACGATCTCAAGCAAGTGGAATGTTCGGAAGACACGTACCAGAAACTACAGCAGGTATGGAATGACCAACACATGCAGACCTTGCGAGATTTCCTGGTGTGGTATAACAACTTAGATGTGGTCCCTTTCCTCGAAGCGGCCAAGAAAATGGTCCAACTCTTTCGTCGCGAGATGCACGTCGACATCTTCAAGGAGTGTTTGAGTTTACCGGGTCTCGCGCTTCGCCATCTCTTCCAAGAGTGTCCTACCTACTTCTCACTGATACAACAAAAAGATGAGGACATGTACGATTGTTTAAAACAGAACATCGTCGGCGGACCTAGCCTTATTTTTCACCGCTACCATGAGAAGGATGTCACTAATCTTCCCGGTGGGAAACCCTGTGCCAAAATCATTGGAGTTGACGCCAATGCCCTGTACCTGTGGTCTCTCGCCCAACCCATGCCCAGCGGGCATTATACGCGCTGGTTGGCAGACGGTCAACATTTCACACCTCAACGTACGCCGTACAAACATCTCGCCGACCAGTGGTTGGATTGGGAAGCCGATCGACGAGGAATTTATATACGCCATCAGACCAACGCCACAGAGAAGCGCATAGGAGATCGTCGACTCCCCGTCGATGGGTTTGCCCTTGTACAAGGAACACCGACCGTATTTCAATTTTATGGGTGTTACTGGCACGGCCACCAATGTCCTTTCAGCGCTGGATGCTTCAACGAACGACGTGGGAAATCGGCAGAAGAATTGCGAGCAGAAGTGGTGGAGAATGGAGATTACGTCAAAGAGAGAGGATACCATCTTATCGAACTGTGGGAGTGTGAATTTCACACCATGTGCCAGGCCCTCCCACACTTACGCGACTTCCTTAAAGCGCGCGAGTACCCGCTCAGTCGCCGACCACTCTTGACCCTGCCACAGCTTTTCGACGCCGTTCGTTCCGGGACCCTGTATGGATTTGTCGAATGTGATCTGCATGTTCCCGACCATCTCAAGCCACTCTTCGCCCAGTGCTCGCCTATCTTCAAGAACACGCTGGTGGGTCGGGCTGACATTGGAGAGACCATGGGGGCCTATGCTGAGGAACATGACGTATTGAAACAACCTCGTCGAATGTTGATTGGGAGTATGTGGGCAGAGAAAATCTTGCTGGGTACCCCTCTGCTACAGTGGTACATGAGCCACGGTTTGGAAATTACCAAAATACACCAAGTGATACAGTACGTACCCCACGCCTGTTTCGCGCGGAATGCCGACATCGTCACGTCTGCCCGTCGTCAAGGGGATCAATATCCTAGTCAGGCCATTATCGGTGAATCTTGGAAATTGACAGGCAATGGTTACTATGGAAAAACGGTCACCAACCAAGACAAGCACGTCAACGTCAATATCTGTACTACACCACAAGCCCGCAAAAAGATCAACTCGCCTCTGTTTCGGTCCGTCGACGTCATCGATGATGATACATATGAAATCTCTTCAGCCAAAAGGGTCATTCATTACAACCTGCCCCTCCAAATTGGATGTATGGTATACCAGGTGGCCAAACTGAGGATGCTCCAGTTTTTATATGATTTCATGGGTGTGTATTTTAATCCATCCGATTGGCAACTCATGGAAATGGACACGGACTCTGCCTACATGGCCGTCTCTAATGCGGAATGGGAGTCCCTGGTCAAACCCGAGTTACGCGCACAGTATGAGGTGGAACGGGACCAGTGGCTACCTCGACGTGACCATTACCAGTACGACAAGCGGACGCCGGGCCTCTTCAAGCTGGAGTGGAGTGGAGATGCCATGATCGCCCTGTCGTCCAAGACCTACTTCTGTTACGGTGGAGATGGAAACAATAAGTTCAGTTGCAAAGGAGTCAACCGGCGGGACCCCGCCATCGACGAAGCCTTGTACCTGAACGTGCTGCAAAGCCAGACCAGTGCGAGTGGGACTAACCGAGGATTCCGGGTCGTCGACCACCAGATGCGAACCTACATCCAGAAACGAGATGCCTTCACATTTTTCTACCCGAAACGTAAAGTTCTTCCCGATGGCATCAGTACCACTTACCTGGACTTGTGAACATATATTATACCCGGACTTGTGAATTCTAATGGACATACATATTTGGACTCTAAATTACTCTCTATATACATTACACCATGAACTTGTTTGTCATTCTTTTGAATATGTACTTGATATACGTCAGTTCGATGACTCGGTTTAACTGTTATATACTCCACTGTGATTTCTCTCTCTATACATACGTTCACCTCAATTCTTGTTTGCAACGTTCTTATATACTTGTACATACATTCTTGTTCACTACTTCACTTGGGTTTTCATGAAGTTTTTTATTGAACACCACCACCACCACCGAAACATTCGTACTAACCATGCTCCGAGCAGGTTATGTCATGGTCTTAACACCTATGTTGGGTTTCTGGGTATTGATGGGTCACATCCCGAGCACTGAAAGAGTTTCAAATGTTTCCTTAGACGTCCGGATGTTCAACCTCCGGGGTGTTTCCCGCCCCGGCCCGGCCCGGCCCCCCAGCGCGAGCGCGCGCGCGCGGGTTCTCCGGCCGCAGCGCGCGCGCGCGCGCGTCATCACCGGCAGTGCGCGCGCGCGGGTCAAGAGGTCACATCCAGGTCAAAAGGTCTCCCTTTCGGCAAGGTTCGGAGAATACATAGAACTTATAGTCATAAACTTGATCTATACGTGTTGAACGAGTCTTCACTCACCGTATACACGCACCTCAATGAAATGCCCGCTCCAAACCTAGACCAAAACACGTACTTGGTCTGTGGGCTGATTTCATTGGCTCTCTATTTTTACTATAGTACGCTTGCATTCTAACATTGATGGGTTACATTTTGGCCCCATCCTACACCACTGATTTCAGTTTGACTGAATCTCCAGATGCATTATGAATAAAACACACAACACAGGGTTTTTTGGTGAGATCTCATTTTTTTTTTTTATTCAGTGAACAACAACAACGTGAGAACAACCACGTGAAAACTGAAGCCCAGAACAAGGGGCTTGTACATTGAAATTACTGAAGCCCAGAACAGGGGGCTTGTACATTGAAAGAACTGAAGCCCAGAACAGGGGGCTTGTAAACTTAAGCCCAGAACAGCGGGCGTGTGTACATTGAAAGAACTTAAGCCCAGAACGGGGCTTGTACATTGAAATGATGGGCGGCCATAGACGAGTACATCGCGGTCCTCGGCCTTGGGGTACTCGTCAAACATCTGTACGATGGTAGATAAGGTCCTTCCCCGGCATCGATGGTACAGGTAAAACCAGCAATATTGTCCGCACACGCTACTGGTCAGGCTTTGCAACGTTTGACTGTTCCAACACCACGTCTCTGTGCCTTGATCCATGAAGTCTGTTAAATCGGGATAGAGGGGTGGCAGGCCGTACGGATCAAAGTATTCGCCCTGCTCTTCTGTCAAGTACACGGCCACCCAGTGTTCACCGGGTCGATCCATCGCGTCCGTGTTGAGAACGTAAGCAGCAGGATACACATCTCGGGCGAACACCCCTTGAAACATCATACGTGTCCCTGGGTCATTCCCCAGCGCGGTGGTTATCTGGTCTGTATCCATGTTAGGTGGAGAAGTCACACAGCACGTTGCGCGCCTTGTCCACTTGAATGATGTTGTCAAACTCGGCGTAGCAGATCACATTGACCGTGCTCCGGAGGGCTCGTTGCAAAGTGGATTTCCACCCGTAAATTGCCTTGCTTGGCCAGGGCCAGCTGATGGTCGTTCTCTAAGGTGGGGGTCAGATCGAAACAGAACAACGTGTATCCGTTCGCGTAGTGCTCCCGACTGATGAAATTCCCTTCGTCCTGGTTGATTTGACCGGTGGCTGTAAACAGGCTCTGATAGGCTCGAATGAAATTCCTGCGCCCAAAGTTCAGTGTTAAGGCCGTGGCTGGCACCTGTTGTCCATCCACATGCAGGGCCACAAAATTGATGCCGAAATGTTGAAAGTCAAACGGATTATCTGGGTAGGCTCCGCTGAAACTGGTATTTTCCACACAGGCCAGGATCAATCGCTTGGGTAGTTCCCCCAGGAACAGGTTTTCTTTGTTGGCGCCCATATTTCCAGCAGGCACAGGGAACACTTTGGTTTGTACACGTGGGATAGGGTACTGGGCTGGTTTTGTTTCCAAGGCTTTCATGTGCCCAATTGAACGGCTGGATTCGGTTTCACTTTTCGGACATACAGCACTGCCTCTTGGATGACAATCTTATAGTCCGCTGCATGCCCCTCTACGTTAGTGGCCATAAAGGCGAAGGTCGGAGGCGCCCGTATCAGTCGGATTTTGATGGGGATCTTGTTCAAGAGGTACCGGTCTTGCATGAACATGTCTGTGTGCAGTCGACCCATCATATCCACCGAGGCACTGTTCGCAGTGAAAGCCTTCCGTTTGTTATATACCCATTGTCCACCGTGTCCATGTGCTCGGGTGTGTCCTGGTAGAATAAAGCGGCTGTCAGCTGAGACTTTTTAGCCTCTCGGCCATACGACAACAGTGTCTCGATGTAGGCTCGGTACGGGTACGTGTTGGTGGAGTCACTGATGAGTTTGTCGCTGAGAAAAATATCCACCTGCTGAAACATCGAGTGCAGCCAGAGATTCGTCGGGCCCACCGTTGCAGCTTGGACGATTCTGGTGCCATCCCCACTGACCACCTTGGCTTTCACATACAAGTAGGTATGGGCTAAATCCACATAGGCCATATCCGCATTACTGATGGTGAACTCGATGGGCCCGGTTTCGTTGATGCTGGAGAGCGGGAGATGCTCCACCCATAATCCTTGTTCGGCACTGGTCTGTGTTGGCGGCACGGTCCACAAATCAAATTCACTGTTGGTGGAGGGGCAGGACTCGGCGTGGATCAAGGATATGTTTTAAGAAAAGATATCCCGGGTCTTCTTCGATGTGCGTCGTCGCTGGGTCGGTCGTCGACTGCTGCGTGGTCTCGGTGGGGCAGCTCTTTTATTCCCTACGGTGCGTCGTGCTTTGGCCACCAAGACGCCTCCCGCTTCTTTGGCCCGCCGTTTCAAGGCTTCTTTGGGTGCCGTACCTCCCAAGACATCACCGGCCACTTCCAGTCCACTGCGTACCGCTTGTTTACCCATTGCTTTCACCCCACGCGTCACCAAGGGCAGGAACGTTTTGACGATGCTGCCGAGTATGCTGCCTAGCCCATGTCCTCGTTGCATGCGTGCACCGCTAAAGACCGGAAAGCCACCCCGGCCTGTTGGGCATAATAGTCCATATAGCTGCGTGCATCGCACTCGTAAGGTACTTTCATTATGCAAAGTGGGAAGCACGTGCTTGTCGAAAATGAAGTGTCAGCACCACTTTTCCTCGTTCGAATGCCACCGGTCGTCCCGTGTCATCTCTTATATCCACCGTGATCGTGTTGATGTCGGTTTGTCGTACGGGCAAGTAGAGCATGTGGGTGAAACTGTGGGTGACTTGACCTCCATACGTCTTTTTAATGGGGACTACCCGTAACAGAGGTGTGTTGATATCGCCCACGATGTGGTTGTCCACCACGCCCGAGTAGACGTAGAGTCCGTACATACCCGACTTCATATCCATCGGGATCTCGACATGGTGTTCGGTGGGACCAGCGAACGTCTTTAGATCGAAACCCAGCATTTGCTGTAGGATAGGACTCAGTACGACACTCGCCTTGCCGGTAACGATAAGCTGTGCCTTGTCGTTGTGTGCGTTGTAATCGAAGTCCACGTGATTCTTGAAGGGAAAGGATTTGATGGGTTTTGAAGTATTCGTGACCTCCCGCAGAGCCTTATAATGCAACAGTCTTGTCAGCCCACCCATGAACTCCTTGGGGGTATCGTATTGGCCTTCGGGCAGGGTGAGTCGGATGTCTTTGCCTTCGTAGGTCACCTCGTACCACACTTCATTGGCTCGCACGTTGTACCATGAGTAAGGGTACTGAATATCCACCAGTCCACATTCCCACCGGCCAGGTAAATGTAACGGTTGTGGTAATTGAGTCACATACTTGGCCACGGTGTTGTCAGGAAACACATCCAGCGAACTGTTATTGGGTAGGGTTAGGTAAAACATGGCGACTGAGCTGTCCTGCTGCTGCTGTTGGTTTTAATAGGTGTTCCAGGCCTTCGGCGGTTGTGTCCGGCGTCGTGTTCGTCGCGTTGACTTGCTACGTGTCACGGCTCTGGAGATGTGGGGTGTCCTGATCGAGGGTGCTTTTTTAAAGGTTTGAAAAGAAGGTGCCCGTTGTGGTGGTGGTCATGGTGGAGTTTTGGGGGGTGACTCCGGTTCCCAGTCGGCTTCCCAAGAAGGTAGTGGGCCACTCGGCGATTGCTGGATTCGCAGCATAAAGGCCCAGCGCTGGGGGTTCCCAGCAATTCCTGTGGTACATGCATGTCTTTCAAGCCTTGAGCGAAGACCTCCCATCCTCGAGGATCGGTGTGCGACCTGCGTTGACGCATCAGATCATTCACTAAATCCGTCATGTGGGTCCCCGGGACCACCTGATTCTGTACCAGGAGTTCGACTTTATCATTCCAAGTCATGTTAGGATTCTGTTTCATCCGTTGTAATACCAGGCCAGCTTGTTTCTTGAACGAGGCAGGTACACTCTTCAGGACTTCGTCTTCCACCCACTGTGGGGCTGTGGGTGGTACCCCTGGTAATGGCGGCTGTTGGAGCGGTGCTGAGGTCGGCGGTCTGTCAGGTGGTGGTGGTGGTGGTGGGGTAGACAGGGTTTTGTATTGGTCCATGAACGTCATGTACCGTTGAAGCGTCTCATTGTACCGTTGTACTTCCTCACTGTCGCTTAACCCCGGTCTCTGTAAGATCTGTTGCATCTCTCCATCGAGGGTGTTTATGGTCTTCACCGTAGGTGGGACAGGGTAGGGCGATTGGAGGTTTTGAAGGAATCGTGGTTCGACGAGGACCATTTTTTTCGTGTGGTTCATTGTCGGCCGAAGAGTCCACCCAATACTGGACCCAACACGAAAGCGGCCAACGGTGCTAAGATGGCCCCGAGAAAGCCGCCTTTCTGTAACACCTTTTTCTTTTGTGTTTGAGGGACCCGCTTGTGGACTAGGGTTCGGAGACCTGTCTTATGCTTGGCCAACTTGGTCTTCTGAGCCGGAGTGAGTGGTACGTTGCCTTTTAACAGGTTGTACCCGATCTCGCACAGACAGCGTACAAGGTCAGGGTCCGCACCGCGTACAATGGTTCGGACCAACTCGGGTGGGACCGTCTTCAATACACGGAGCGTGGGAGCGTGCTTCCGTACTCGCGCAGACATCATGTACAACTAATGCCAGAACCCACAACTCTGCTCTTTTTATCTATCTCAGAGACAAAGTCAACCCTGCTGTGGTATTCATTCTTTTTATTATCTCCATCATCAAATTGCAACACATATAAGGGAGTGGGAAGAGGTGCCGACATACTGACTGCGTCACATGACTTCACAGAATAGCCCTCTGGTTAACCTATTCTAAAGCACATACCAAGAATCTAACGATTCGTGATATGTGTTGTATCTCAGGTACGCTTTTATTGTACCTGTTCATGTGGCAACTTGGATGATATGACCACACGGCCCCTAGCACCGGCATAAACGGTATTAGATACAAATCTAGAGAGCTATGATGGAAATGCTCTGACAACTCGTATACTTGTAATTGGTGAGCTGTTTCGCTGTGACAACTCGTACATTGGAGATTGGTGAGTTGTATCGTCGTCAGATGTAAATGACGGCAATTAACACAAAAGACTAGTCTGTAAGGCCCGATGTCGACCCAGCATCAACTTCCCACAAATGCCAACATATATCAAAGACCAAAAGGTTTGTACAGGGGGCGGGCCTCGGGGACGAAACGTCCACCAGCAGAATCTCGCCATATACAGGAAAAAATTACAACACATATAAGGGAGTGGGAAGAGGTGCCGACATACTGACTGCGTCACATGACTTCACAGAATAGCCCTCTGGTTAACCTATTCTAAAGCACATACCAAGAATCTAACGATCAAACACACACACATCCCAGCTGGGGGAGCCACTGTGGGTGTGTTTACATTATTTTTGCAAGTACACGTGGTGGGTCTCTCCGGGAAAGATGCCGGTCCGTAGTCGAAGGTGGTCGGGGGTGGCTTGTTTGAGGTCGAAGAGCATATACCCGTGCTGAGGGGTTGTGGCATCTTTAAAGGCTTCCAACGCAAACGGTGTGCGGCCGGGATATATCTGTCTCGCCAGGTGCCGCAGTTGAGTGGTATCTCTCGGGTTTTTGAAGACCACCAGGTAGTGGGCATTTAAGCTGATGTTCCGATGTTCTTTGTTTTTACTGAACAGATTCTGCACAATGTAGATGATGCTGAGCCGTCGATGGTGGCTGCCTTTGGTAAAGAGTTGGGTGACCCGCGCATCCGTCTCCGCCATGAGATCATCCAGAACCACCAAGGTGTCGGGTTCCAAATCGGCCAGGTTGGGTAGGCCTTCCACGAACGTGATGTGGGGCATTGCTGCATACGCTGCCTGCCATTCTCCGTAACACCACACGACTCGGGCAATGGGTGGGGTGATCATGCTGTCGGCGTGTTGAAGGAGCTTCCTGACGAGGTGCGTTTTGCCGGAACCCGTCGGTCCTGCGATGACGCAAGTGAAGGGATGCTGCCACCGAGGGTCCATGGTTCGAGGTGTATCCGTTGTCGTGGTAACCCGCTCTTGTAAATTTCGTACGAGTGAGCTGGAGTGGTGGTGGGTACAACGTCGGTCGTCGTTGTCTGTACACTGTCAGGGATGATGATGGGGGTGGGTACAACGTCGGTGGTCGTTGTCTGTTCACTGTGAGGGATGAAATCCGGTGGGTCTTGAGACGTAGTTGGTGTTCTTGGTGTAGGTGTAGAGCTTGGTGTGGAGCTCGACGTGGCTTGTACACGGGGTGTGGTGGTGGTGACTGGGCTCGATACGGGGTTGACTGGTGCTCTCTGTAGACCGGTTTCGCTGGTGGCTGGTGTTCTCAGTTGGTTAAGTAACGTGCTGACATAGGCTACGTCGTAAACCTCCGTACAACACACTCAGCAGGGTTAGCACTATCACCACAAAACCCACTTGCGCTTTGCGCGTTTTGGGAGACGCTGTCTTCAGAGGCAGCTGCTGTTTGTCCATAGCACTGTGGTCGGACGTGGAATGAAGGAGGACGGCAGTGGTGTCTGGCTTTATAGTCGTTTCACCTGGTTGGCCGCGACCCAGGAATTGAAGGAACTGGGCCAACCTTGCCATTTCACGAAATGAAACAGTTTGCCACGTCGACGTTCCGTTTTCAAAATCTGCTCCACCGTGTAGTAGTCTTGCTGTGTTTTTACGACAGGCTGTAATTCCGTCTCGTAAAACGTCCCTAGCAACGGTTCCCCTTGGAGATCTTCCAGTTCATAGACTCGCCGCTGTCGGGGTAGGCGCCGTTTAATCAGGAAGTGCTCATCGCTCCAGTTGGGCAAGTAACTTTTCTCGAACTTGCCCTTGACTTTACTGATCCGTACAGGGTCCCCGACCTTGTACACCGCCTTCGTCGTTCGCTGCGATGGCCTGGGGTACAAGACACGGCGGACTTGGGCTTCATTGCGTTGGGTCACGGTAACGGGGTCTCTCTCTATACTCCGATGATAGGCTCGATTGTAACCCCTCACCAGTTTCGGGAGAACATCGATGTACCGCCTTGTATTCTTATAGGTGAAATATTTATACATGCGGCCTTTGAATGTCCTGTTGAACCTTTCCACCACGGAAGCCTTGGTCTCGTTGTACGTATGGAAGAAAACACCTTCTGGGCTTTCAGAAACTGTTGGAACGGTCTGTTGAGGAATTCCGTGCCTTCGTCGGTTTGCAAATACAAAGGTTTGCGCCCGGTCTTGAAGATGTCTTTGAACGCCGCTATGAGATTCGCCCCCGTTTTCGTCCGGATGGATACCACCCACGCATACTTGGATAGGATATCGCCCATGCACGTCAAGATATACCGATTCTCATCGTTGTGTTTGGCAAAGGCGCTCATATCGACCAAATCCGCTTGCCACTGGGCATCTATTCCTCCCACGATGACCCGGTTCCGTAGAAAATGGCGACGGACAGATCGATGTAAGGTATAGGTGTCTTGTTTTCTTAACCAATCTCGGACTTGGGCACGTTGTATCCCCTGGGGTTTGGCCGCTCGATAGAGAGCCGACAATGCACTATAGGGACTGTAGTATAAGTTATCCAACACCTTCTCCCAGCGCTTCATGGTGACAAATGATGATGGACCCTGGCTCTATCGTTTATTTATAACGGGTATATCTTGGGCCGGAGTTTCTTTCTGATTTTCTTCATTGGCTTCCACAGTGTCCATGGTAAATGACCAGTCCAACTCGTCTGATGACCGCTTGATAAGCACTTCATCCACATCTACCACGGCATCTTCCAATGCAGACCATAGATCAGGGTGAAGGGTAAAATGCACTGTACCCCCATCTAGCCGAGCCAATTGAGCAAAGAAAGGACCGCGTCGGATGTACACATCGTGACACAAGTGGATGAGATCGCCGTCCAGTTCACCAGACAACACCCGTTTGAATTTGGTCCAGCCCTCTCGGGACAGACGAATGTGAGCCGGGCACGGTTGTGTAGGGTCCGCATCACAGATGTCTCCCACCACCTCCTCCATGATATCGACCTTATCCGCATACACGTGCAGGAAAACCTCGGGGGTCAAGCTGAGATACGCCAGTATCATATGCTCCGCCATGGTCAGTACGTGAATGGTACCAGAGTTGACTGTCTCTCGTATTTATAGGGAGAACCCCGTGAGATCAAAGGATCAGGTGGTCATGTCACTGGGCTGACTGAGTCTAGCCGGGTAATCAATGGCATCGTCGTCGTCGGGTTCATGGTTAGACAGTTGTTCATGGGGTTCAGCCAGCGCGTCCTGAATAGCACGAGCCCACCCCAACTGGTCTGATGATCGCTCGTCCGGTGTAAACAGCTGGTCCACAATAGGCACCACTTTCTCCAAGGCTGTCCACAAATCGGGGACTAGGGTGAAGCCTCGCGCAGGGTCTTGGTAGCGGCCCAGGCGTGGGAAGAAGGTTGCACGGTATACGTAGATGGCATTGTCTATGTGGATGAGGTTTCCGTCGAGCTCGCCGCTCAACACCCGTTTAAATTTGGTCCAGCCGTCACGAGTTAGCGTCACCGTATTCGATACGGTCTGAGCGGGCGACCAGCAAACATCTCCACGGTCTTCCACGAGGGTGACTTTATCTTCATAGACGTGTAACCCCACCTGGAGTGTAAGGGGCAGGATGGCTCGTAGGACGGGTGACATGCTTGATCCAATGACGATCGGTGAATGACGCACACTCTGTCTGACCCTCGTATTTATAGTGTCAATACCACAGCGCCAGGGTCAATAGGGCACAGACTAGTGTGAGGCCAACCAGCCGGCGCTGGTTCCGGCGTGAGCGCTCCTGGTCCATAGCCCGAGCATCAAGGATGGCTGCCATAGTCGAGTAGTGGTGAGTGATGGCACGCCTCTCCATCGAGTGCACTCTGTGGAGGACCGCTTCTGTGAACTCGTTGAGGATCTGGCGTCGCCCCTCGTTGTCGTCGCCATCTGCAAACATGGACCGGTAACCCGTGAATGAATTCACCGCGGTGGCATGCTGTAAAATGCGAGTCGCATAGGGCTGGATCTCCGTCATGGCTCTGCAACCGTAGAAATGAAGGTGTGTGATCCAGAGAGACGTGTTTTATAGACCAGATGTAGCTCTACGGGTGTAGTCCGTGATACGTACTATTCTGATGGGTTAGTCCAAAAAAGAGAGCAACAACAACAACACAGATTACAGGTCAATCCTTTTTATTATGCGTGAACATCATAGGAATGCATGTACTGACCTGTCTGTGGGGGTTTCCCACAATGGCGTTCACCTTCGTGTCTTTTCGGGTACGTCCGTGTCTTTTCGTTAAAGTCCGTGTATTTTCGGTAAAGTCCGTGTCTTTTCGGATCGCTGACGTCCGTGTCTATCATCCGGGTACTTCGCGTCTGCGCGATGCGGCTCAGTCGTACACCAGTACACCAGTCTCGATCCTCGACTTGGGGTAGAGTGTGCTAAAAATAGATCACCAGCTAGCGTTCTATAAAAGGGAAGCGGCCTGGCTGTTTCATCAGACACTCTGTCAACCACCAAGATGTTCACTTGCACAACTTGCCAGAAGCAGTTTACTCGTCTAGATAATTTACGACGCCACGAGGCCTCCCCCCACAACGATGCACGGTATACTTGTATAACCTGCGCACGGTCATTTAATCGGGAGGATGATTTACTGCGCTACGAACGCTCATTCCACGAGGGCGCGACGGAACAATGTAAGGATTGTGGTGAACTCTTCAAACGACGCAGTCAGTTAAGACGGCATCAGCGTTTGATTCATGTCCCGTCTCCACGGTTTTGGCGACAACTTCCTACTGAAGAGGAGCCGCGGAAGGTGAGACCCAGTGAAGATAAGCCCGTGGAGACGAACGCCACTGGTGATGCGATGACGGAGAGCCCGCCTATACCCACAGTTGGGAAGAGCCTGGATTTCCAACCGGACCCCACCGTTACGGTTTCGACTCATACGCCATACATCGAACATTTTCTGGCCGAGCCCATAAATGTTCCTAGCGATCTCTTACCCGAATATGATCCAGAGAGTGACATCTCTCGGCGCCATTGGACCATGACACGGCACTGTTTCCACCGTCATCGCCCTATTCAAGATATCTACAATTCCCCACTGACCAAGCTCACCCGTCTACGCAGCTACGTGGAAACCATCTTCAATGACCAACCTACGGCCTTCACATTAAATGTAGCATTTGGGTACATCTTATGCCATAAGATGACGGATGAATTGCGCTATTTCTATTCCAGTGCCATCCACCCAGTGTACGACCAACCGTTTACCATCATTAACCGGAAGTCACTAGAGATGATGCTGGACCAAGTGGAACAATTGGATGTCTTGGGATGGGCCCAACAACAACGACCCAACACCAAGTGGACAGTGAAGAGGGTGACCAATGTTACATTTTTCCTTACCAAGGTGATTCACCACAGCCATCGGTTGAATGCGTCACTCGTGCACTGATGAATACCATAACATGCCGTACATACTCTCTATGTCTACATGCTGATCATTGACTTGAGCTCAGTAAACACTTGTAGCTAATGTGACGGTGCGTTAAATAATAAAACATGGTGTTTGATATTTCAATTTGTTTTGCTGTGAACATACTAAACATACCCAGGGCGGCTCCCCCAGCCTGGGTATGATGTAACATTGTGGATAATAAACTGTATGAACATTGCTGAACTTGTCGTTATTCATATTGGACCGTCTGACCTGGAGGTGACCTTTGACCTTTTGACCCGCGCGCGCAGTGCCAGTGATGACGGCGCGCTGCGGCCGGAGAACCCGCGCGCGCGCGCACGCTGGGGGGCCGGGGCGGGGCCGGGGCCGGGAAAGTTGGAGGTCGTGTGTTTGAGCATTCTGAAAAACTCCGGAAGTGACGTCACAACCCCCACGTGACCTGCGCATTCGACACCGGATGTGCCGACATCTTGAACATACGTGCCGCCATCTTGGATATGTCCCATAATGCACCGGGTCAAAATACTCGTTTCTGATTGGACGAGAGCTCTGTGACGGATTTGAAATACTCGCTTCTGATTGGACGAGAGCTCCGCATTGCGTCTGCGCATGCGCAGAATGATATTCCTACCGCACACCCAACCCCTTCACGAATGCTTCACTTTGATACCTCACTCAACTCCATCGGCCCATTAGGGACTCCCCTAGCTCTCAAAACGTCTATTTTCATACCCTTGGGCCACCGCGCATGCGCAGAATGACGCTATGTCAACCCACTAGTCGAGTGAGATGCCCCTTCACGAATGCTTCACATTGATACCTCATATGACCCCACTGGACCAATAGTGGCTCCCCTAGATCCCGAAACGTCTATTTCCATACCCTTGGGCCACCGCGCATGCGCAGAATGACGCTATGTCAACCCACTAGTCCAGTGAGATGTCCCTTCACGAATGCTTCACATTGATACCTCATATGACCCCACTGGACCAATAGTGGCTCCCCTAGATCCCGAAACGTCTATTTCCATACCCTTTGGCCACCGCGCATGCGCAGAATGACGCTATGTCAACCCACTAGTCCATTGAGATGCCCCTTCACGAATGCTTCACATTGATACCTCATATGACCCCATTGGACCATTAGGGGCTCCCCTAGCTCTCAAAACGTCTATGTTCATACCCTTGGGCCACCGCGCATGCGCAGAAGGCCGCTATGTCAACCCACTACTCCAGTCAGATGCCCCTTCACATAAGCTTCACTTTGATACCTCACTCGACCCCATCGGACCAATAGTGGCTCCCCTAGATCCCAAAACGTCTATGTTCATACCCTTGGGCCACCGCGCATGCGCAGAATGCCGATAGTTCAACCCCACACCCAGCCCATTAGATGCCCCTTCACGAATGCTTCACTTTGATACCTCACTCGATCCCATTGGACCAGTAGTAACTCCCCTAGCTCCAACACGGCTATTTCCATACCCTTGGGCCACACGAGTTGTCTCCCTTCCGTCAGTGCGTGCAGATGGCGCTATGGTTAGGATCGACGCCGTGATGTGGAAAGGGCGTCCCCACACCATCCTGGAGCCGCCATTTTGTTTGTTGATTTCTTGCGGAGATACACGGGACAATAAACACTCGACCCTAGGGTGGTACAGATGCTAGACTGATCCTATTAACATGGTACAACACCTATAGATTGTGTTTATTACTAGGACGTCAGCGAAATACTAGTACCCATCCTCCGCATGGCAGAACTGTACAACACAGAACAAGTCTAGACATGCCTTGATCTCTCACTCGATGCCGCCATTGGAACCCACCAGTTTGGGAGTCAATGCGGCATGGGGAAAAACCCCAGACAAACAAGTCTATACATGTCCAAAGGTCACGCCTCATTCACACCAACCGATAAGCTTCACTTTCATACCTCACTCGACCCCATCGGACCATGCAGCGTATTTCCAGTCTAGGGACTACTTTTTCTCCGCGGAAGCAGACCGCATCACCGCCAGGACCGCATCACCGCGGAGGAATACATCCCCTTTTCAACACAATTCAAGATGGCCGCCCACACCGCCTCAAAAATTCAAGATGGCGACCAAACTCAGTTGGCAGATCGAGTTGTCTCCCTTGCATCCAAAGTGTACAGATGGCGCCACTAGTTCCTCCCCAAACCCTCCTCATGACGTTACTACATCCGGGTGAAATAGGGCTCCAAAAGGGTTTACGCTACTACTGACGTATCCTACACAGCCAGAAAAATGGTGTTGTTCAACACCCCAAAAAAAGGTGTTGAGCTCAACACCAATAAATGGTGTTCAATTTGCACCAACACCATATATCTTCAACACCCTTTATTGGTGTTGGCCAACACCATTAATTGGTGTTGACCAGTGTTAGCACTTGTCAGTGAACACCAAAATATAACCATTTTCAACACCATTAATTGATGTTGACAACACCATTATTTGGTGTTGAACTGACCCCAACCCCATTTTCAGTATTCACATTGGTCAACACCATTTCTCGACACCACTTTTTCTGTATCCAGTAGGATACCGTGATTCGTTTTGACGTATGGTATCCAAATCTATCAGGTGTGAATCGTATTGGATTTTCCGAATCTGTCTGTCGTAATTATTTTTGACCTTTTTGAATTCATCGAGCTGTCGTGGTTCGTTTTGGCGGCCCAGATCTATCAGACTGTCGCGGTTCGTTGGCGACCACCAAAATTTGCCGTATGATATCTCTGACCGTCGTATCTGGTGTGGTGGGGCATTTATGGCGGCGAATATTAGGCAATATAGTTTAATGAAGATGTGCTCAGCCAATTTACTACATATTAAGTAACGCCGCTTTATGGTTTGTGACCTCTGTTGTACTGATCAGCCAGTGCTGTCGACATAAACTGATATGTCTTTCTTGTGCATTGTGCAACAGAGAATTAAGTGTATATCTGTACTATTCGATGGCTTCTGGCAAATTTCACAAGTCTCACATCTTCGTCATTGGAAAGTATACATGTATAAGAAAAAATCAAGTAAATCCGCGTACTTTCCTGAGGATTTTACATTGCCAATAGATTCTTCTATATGTACAAAGGTCTATGGAACGATTTCCATTGCTTCCGAGATAAATAAACATTCATCTACGTCCTTCTATGACATGATCAAAGCTTTATCAGAAGCAGATGTTAATGTCATCTTTCCACTCGCACCTGGGGCAAGGTGATTACCTGAAGCAGTATATCCTTTCTTGGATCACTGCCAACGCTGCCAGTATCGTCTGCTTCAAGTTGGATCATGTTCAGTTGCTACAGGCCTATCTGCGCGATTCAGGATAGACATGACCCTTGGGATTTGAAAATTTTTCAGCCCAGTGGATATTTCCAAAAACGCCCAAATTTTATCCCCAGAATTGAAATGACAAAAAAATGTATGTATTTCTTGTGAAAACATTTTTTTCAATACCATTGTGAAGCAAAAGAGATGAAATGACAATGAATTTCTCTAATAGACTTTCAGAAAATAAGTGCTAGAGCAGGCCAGGAAAAGGATAAATTAAATGACTCCAGTACGTTTTCGAGAGCCTATAGGAAAAATTATCGATTTCGCCTATAACACGTGGTCGTATACACTATTTCAAATCAGCAAGACGGCCGAAATTTCAGCATACTACCTTGGAGTTGACAACGAAATGAAGATAATTCAATAGAAAATAAACTGCAAATATCATATTCAGATTTTCCACAAATAGGCAGTTAGATACGTACTTTTCAGCCCATCTGTTGACATGGAAATCGTTATTAGACTGAGATACATCATTCTCTAGATAACGACTTTACAACGAATATCATAGGCAGTTAGATACGTACTTTTCAGCCCAACCGTTGACATGGAAATCGTTATCAGATTGAGATACATCATTCTCTGGATAACGACTTTACAACGAAAATCATATGGATCAAAAGTACTCATCAGCGATACGGATTTGATAGTTTTGGAACGTCATGATGTCTTGCTGGCATCATTGAAAACTGTTGACCGCTTCTCTCTTGCAGGAAACTAGCCTATGTTTTTCTTGTTATACTTTGAATTTGGTGCTAACGCTGTTATATGCATTAGATCTTTGGATTATGGACGTTCAAATCCTTTGATGGACGACGGCTGAATATTGAATGACGGACTATAGACTCTTGTATATATGATGATCCTATATCTTCGAAAAATGCTCTGATGATGCAACATATATGTGCACTAAATACACTAATGCTGCACTCTATAGATACTAAATACTCTAATGATGCACTCTATAGATACTAAATACTTTAATGATGCACTCTATAGATACTAAATACTCTAATGATGCACTCTATAGATACTAAATACTCTAATGATGCACTCTATAGATACTAAATACACTATGCTGCACTCTATAGATACTAAATACTCTAATGATGCACTCTATAGATACTAAATACTCTAATGATGCACATTATAGATACTAAATACTCTAATGATGCACTTTATAGATACTAAATACTCTAATGATGCACATTATAGATACTAAATACTCTAATGATGCACTTTATAGATACTAAATACTCTAATGATGCACTTTATAGATACTAAATACTCTAATGACGCAACATATGTGTACTGAATACACTAATGATGCACTCTATAGATACTAAATACTCTAATGACCCAACATATGTGTGCTAAATACTCTAGTGATGCACTCTATAGATATTAATAATTACTTGTTGGAATATTATAACATTTCTTTCAATCGTTTTAGTCGTGTGCGAGAACAGGCCTTTGATATACATCTGTTGCTACGAACATAATCTTCGCAAACATACAAACAACTATACCAATTAAGAGAAAGACCGATGACTACGCGAAGTTCGAACGTTTGGGATCATGCATAAGTATGGTCTCGCCCAAGTAGTCAAGCCTGCTAAGGAGGATGTGTATCATGTATATGTCTCATACGATCCGAGTTTGCAGAATTAGGCTTATTGAGGATTTGTTTATATGCTGGAAGATTTCGGGGGGAATCTTAAGCATGTAATCATACCGGACAGTCTTTGACGGAAAAACAATGTGTTCTTGGTTTGTCAAGGTAAGGCAATAAAATCTTATACAATGATATAAAGAATAGCAAGCTGATACGGTTTCTTCTCATGCAGAATACATTTATTGTGTATATTGAGGGAGAACTGGTTTAGCCATTGCGGAGATGATGTTTAATTAAGATACCGGCCATATTTCAGTTCATGCACGTAATTCTCTCTTGCACGTTTGAACACCCTCTTCAATTTAGAGGTATTTTTTGTCTCTCTTTTTAGAGAGTACCGTTAGGTGCATAAATGAGTTTTTATAGGTAAACGCCACATGTCTGAAATTGCATTTATACCTGGACACAAGTCGTATATAGAAACGTTAGATTATTCGTATTCCAACAACAACCGTTAGTTTTTAAAGAACTGAACAACCTATTGCTCTAGTAGAATTGAGGGGAGACCGGATACTGCACATTTTCCCAAATTTTCTGCAATTTGATATTTTCCAAAAAGGCCCCAAATTATCAAATTGATATAATTTCATGCCAGAATGATGCTAAACACCATAAAATACAAGTAAATATGACTATGTCTTTGAACTGACTCGAAGAATTGACTTTGTGTAGAAAAGTTCAGCAATATTGTAGCGGATTTGTCGAGGTGAAATTTGGAAATTGAAGAAATGTTGTGACTGTTTAACTTACGAATAAAGTTGAATCATCTCTTCATTGAGGGTGAAGTACGAAGAGCTACTTGAATTTGTTTTCTCTAAAAAAACTTGAGTGAACTGTTCCACTCAAGTTTGAGTGAAATGTACCTGTTCACTCAAATTTGAGGTACTTTTCACTCAACTTGAGTTACTTTTCACTCAACTTGAGTTAAAACCATTGAAATTCACTCAACTTGAGTGGGATCAATTTCTACTCTTATGCTTGAGTGAATGGCACTCAAGTTGAGTGCATTTAACTCAAGTTGAGTGAAAAGTAACTCAAGTTGAGTGAAAATCTCACTCAAGTATTGAGTGAGACCAGTTTCCACTCTTACTTGAGTGAAATTTCACTCAACTTTTTTAGAGAGTTGAGATATAGAACCCAACCCGCTCAGAAGAATGGCGTTTCACATTTCTTCCTGCTCAGATGGACTTTTTTCCGGTCTCGCCGCATTAACCCTTTACACAAAACTGAACACGTGTCAATCAAAGCCAATCTCAATGACACAGTCATTCATCGTGTTGTTGTTGTTGCTGTTGCTGTTGTTGGCATATGGACCATAGAGTTAAAGTCATTTAACTGCAACTGGCAACTCACCCATTTCCATCGACAAATATCAAAACATGCGATCGGAATGCAGAACCATTAAGCTGGTAGGGCGACTCGACGAAAATCATTATACTATCATCTTTGTTGTCCGAATTTGATGTAATTCAAAACAGATTATCTATTTTTCCTCTGTCAAACGACATTATGGAATCTCGTGCGACTTTTTGAGAAGCATGGGACTGGATATTATAATAAGGCGGCTTAAAGAACTAGATCTCCATGCAGCGAGGTTGACAATAATGATTTTCTTCAATGAAAATGTCGAATAAATTATTTTGTATGCTACCTGTATATTTCACAGAATTATGACGTTTCTGCGATGTTAAGGATGTCCGCTGGTGGTACATGTAAATCAAAGTAATTAACTTTTTGAATAATGTGTGTTGTTGCATTCATAAACGTGTAATATGAGGAAAAACAAAGAAAAAAATATAGGTTGGTGTGCATTTTTTAGCTGTAGGCAACCTTAAGTGGACTGACCCATGCTCAATTTGATAACACAGAAAACATAGGGAATAGCCCTAGTTTTGAAGCATATTCATGAAAAATTCATATAAATAGTATTTAACTTTTTCTTATATTCTAACTGTTTGCAGATAATCACAATGTCTATCAAAATTTATCAAATTGGATGGATGTTGCTGAGCAAAATTCTCGGCTAGAAGGCGTTTAAAGGAAATCCCTATCTCTTAACCTAGGAAAGGGAGATAACCCATAGGAAAAACAGGCAAAATGGCTGCCAAAACCAAAAACCACCAGCAGACATCCTTAATACAAGTTATGGGCGATATTCTCGACATGTTCATTTGGGCGTATGAATACTATTTTCATGTGATGTTTCACCTTAACAGCCCGAAAATGAAGCACTCTGCCACATTCTGCGCAAAATTCGATTTCTTTGTCAACACAAGGGCTCAAAAGTACGTAACTGTTTATTTGTGGAAAATTTGAATTTGGAATCTGGTATAATTTATATTTTATTGAATTTTTTTTATTTCGTTGCAAAGTCGTAAGGCAAACTGGCGAGATTTCAGCTGTCAATTGTCAACACGTATCGAGTCGAGAACGTATATAGCCTACAACCATGTGCTATAGGCGAAATCTATAATTTTGCTATAGGTTCTGCAAAACGTAATGGGGTCATTTTATTTATCCTTTCCCTGGTCTATTCTAGTATTTCTTTTTGGAAAGTCTCTTCGAGATATCCATTGTCATTTCATCTTATTTTTGCTTCACAAAGATAATGAATTTTTTCCCAAAACAAATAGGCCTAAATACATTTTTTCGTCATTTCGTTTCATAAAAGTTGGTCATTATACTGATAAGGGACGTTTTTGGAAATTTTTACTTGGCAGAAAAATATAAAAATCCCAAAGATCCTGTCTATCCTTCAGGAGTATGACTGCAAAAGCATAACTAACCGATGCATTATAGCACATTTACTGTTAAACAACCAAACAAGTGGGATATATTCTGTATGTGACGATCGATCCGAACAGATTTTTGCACAATATCCATGCAGAATATTGTATGTGCGTCTTGTTTATGCACACAAGGTTGACAGCAAATATTCGCCAAACACCGTCTTGGAAAAGAAGGAAAGTAGTGCCAGCCTGACGTCATAGCCGAGGAAACTCCTTGTAATTCACTGATAAATAAATAAGGAAGACATATATTAGATTTAGGTAATTAGGCCCTTGTTATTCAACAATATGTTACGGTCGTGATTGGCAAATAAACCTGTGTTAGGACCGATAGATCGCCTCGCGACAGGACCGAGTTTGCTCAAATCGAAACCTCTACAGTTCCCATGCACTCCCATGTATTAATTAATGACCTCGACAGTAAGTAAACGGGTAGATTAGAACCGTATCGTGAGCAAACAGGTGAATTAAACTTGATTACCGCAATATCCTGAACACTTTACCGTGGACTGGATTGGGGTAGATTAACACGATACTGTCAAGGGCAAAACATACGAAAAAGACAAATCTATTGATTACGGAGAGTCCCAAAGGCTGACAGGCAGATGATAAATTGCATCGGCCGTTACACGGACCGGGTATACAATCGGAAGTATGCATTTTACATCATATACCTAGACTGGATGAGTTTCTTTTTCATATGTATTATTTAATAATAATAAACATTATGAAACATGGGCTGGGTCCAGTCTATCATATACCATGATACAACATATTCTTCTAGGAAAAACATGCCAGACACTTTGTTTTGAATAGAGGATTTTTAAAATACTAACTGACAATCAGATTGTGTGATTGCCATTTCCGGTTTTTGTCGATTTCTAGGCCAGTTGACCAATCAACTGACATGTCTATAACTTCCGGTTGATCTTCTATACCTAGTGTGCAAGGGTCCCATTGAATAACGAGAGATCCTGAAGGATCTTGGCGCCCATCATTGTCCGATAATTGTAAGCTAATGACAAGAGGATCTTTTTGTCCATTGTTACTAAGAACAAACGATTGATTTGTAATTTTGTTTACAGAATTTTGAATCTGAGCGAAAAAGATCGAAAAAGGGACACTGGAAAACACCAAGATATCGTCTTTCTAAGTTTAAGGAGTTTCAAGATTTTTAGAAACTGTACTTATGTCGGTTGTTATAGTACAAGAGAAAAGAGCAAAGTTAGTCTGAAAGTGAATGTCCGGAGGATCCTTCGTCTTCGTTTTGTAGTATTTTTTTTGCACGTGTCATCATTGGGTACTGGAAGCGAAGACAAATCTCTTTGCCCCTTTGGCATGAGCTATGAACATACTTAAGATTTTATAATTAGGAACGAATGCTAATTCTATTTCATGTATTGGGCTAGTTTGAGATATCTCTTTTAAGATACCATGCTCGAAAATAGTAAGATGGTACAAATACTTAATACTGAAGGGATCCGCGCAGTAATGTTGAAACTTCGAAAGTGTCTGAATCCTGATTATCTCTTTTGGATCGAAATACGCAGTAGTCTACAGTTGTCGAGTTGTAACGTTGTGTCACAAGGGTGACGCCCCTTCATGTAGCCGACCCGTCGGCAGACGAAACAGTGCGGCAGTTCACTGAACTAAAGAAAACTGACTTAAAATTTGAAGAAATACATTTTAAAGTATGGATATTCTCTATAGTGACTATATAGAATATGTCCCGCCGTATGATCCGCCGACTCGTGTGATGCAACGTCACAACTCGGGAATACCGTATTAATTTGAAGCGTAACTTGGATTTTAAATCGGACCAAAATGGTACCTTGCACAACTAGGCCCCATGGGGACCTGTGTACCAAAATTCAGAAAGATCCATGAAGTAGTTCCTGAGAATTCACGATAACAATGTTTCAAGGGGAAATTCAAGATGGCCACCTGATGGCCATATTGGATTTTCGAATCGGATCAAAAAGGTATCTTGCACAAATGGACCACAAGGGGAACCTGTGTACCAAATTTGAGGAAGATCCATGCAGTACTTCTTGAGAAATCACAATAACAAATTTTCATGGGGAAATCCAAGATGGGCGTCTGGTGGCCATATTGGATTTTCGAATCGGACCTAAAAAGGTATTTTGCACAACTAGACCCCAAGGAGAACCTATGTACCAAATTTAAGAAAGATCCATGCAGTGTCTTCCTGAGAAATCAAGATAACAAAGTTGCATGTGGAGATCCAAGATGGCCGCCTGGTGGCCATATTGGATTTTCGAATCGGAAAGAAAAAGGTATCTTGCACAACTAGGCCCCATGGGGACCTGTGTACCAAAATTCAGAAAGATCCATGAAGTAGTTCCTGAGAATTCACGATAACAATGTTTCAAGAGGAAATTCAAGATGGCCACCTGACGGCCATATTGGATTTTCGAATCGGATCAAAAAGGTATCTTGCGCAAATGGACCACAAGGGGAACCTGTGTACCAAATTTGAGGAAGATCCAAGCAGTAGTTCCTGAGAAATCACAATAACAAAGTTTCATGGGGAAATCCAAGATGGCTGCCTGGTGGCCATATTAGATTTTCGAATCGTGCCAGAAAAGGTATCTTGCACAACTAGACACCAGGGAGAACCTGTGTACCAAATTTGAGAAAGATCCATGCAGCAGTTCCTGAGAAATCGCGATAACAAGGTTTCATGAGGAAATCCAAGATGGCCGCCTTGTGACCATATTGGATTTTTGAATCAGACCAGAAAAGGCATCTTGCACAACTAGACTCCAACGGGAACCTGTGTACCAAATTTGAGAAAGATCCATGCAGTAGTTCCTGAGAAATCCCGATAACAAGGGGGGTTTCATGGGGAAATCCAAGATGGCTGCCTGGTGGCCATACTGGATTTTCGAATCGGACCGGAAAAGGTATCTTGCACAACTAGACCCCAAGGGGAACCTGTGTACCGAATTTGAGAAAGATCCATGCAGTAGTTCCTGAGAAATCGCGATAACAAGGTTTCATGGGGAAATCCAAGATGGCCGCCTTGTGGCCATATTGGATCTAATCGGACCAGAAAAGGTATCTTGCACAACTAGACCCCAAGGGAAACTTGTGTACCAAATTTGAGAAAGATCCATGCAGTAGTTCCTGAGAAATCGCGATAACAAGAATTGTTTACGGATGGACGACGGACGGACGGACGACGGACGACGGACCACAGACGAAAAGCGATTTGAACAGCCCACCATCTGGTGATGGTGGGCTAAAAATGTCCTGACTTGAAAAAGCCTTTGTATGGGTATGAGAGTAGTATAGAAAGCGTAAATTCCTTATTAAAAATTAGGCTAAAAGTGAGGCTGATGACGTCACGGATAGCGTCACTTCCGGTCACGTGACTTCCGGTGACCTCCGGGCCAAAGGTCACATCCGGGTCACGACCGGGTCGAAAGTCACTTCCTGGGCGCTGCCCTTACATAAGATCCCAGTGACTTCCACTGTTAAATCAAATAGGCAACCCACTCATGGACATTTGCGGTATGGGGTGTGTCTCGAGCTGTAGAACCCGATGGCGGGGTCTCGAAACCATGGGTTGAATTTCGCTGAAAAGTTCAGGCAGGTCTTGGATGGACATGTTAGGTCCATTCCGGCGCAGTGGACAATGACCTGGGACCTGGGCAACTCACTCATGGACATTTGCGGTATGGGGTGTGGCACCTTGTTTTGTCTGTCTCGCGATGCAGGACACGATAAGAGGGGCCTCGGGGCCATGGGTTGAGTTTCGCTGAAAAGTTATCGTGCGCATGCGTAGTTAGTAGGCAGGCCTGCGGTGGACGTTTTGAGGCCGCGGTAGACCAATATTGGTCAGATTGTGTCGTGTGAGGTGTCATAGTGAAGCATTCGTGAGGGATCATCCGACTGGCTGGGTGTAGAGTGGAAGTAAGGCTATGGCGCGCATGCACAGGGAGGGAATTCTGGGAAAAGGGCACTGGAATGGACGTTTTGGGGTCGAGGTGGGCCAATAGTGGTCCGAATGGGTTGTGCGGGGTATCCTTGTGAAGTACTCCTCGAGGCCGATTACGTCATGGGTGGGTGCTTGTAAAAGATCCGGGGAAAGGACTTCACACCTGGTGAGTCATAGAAATGCGAATGTTGTTGGTGTTGAGATAGTGAATTAAAAAGCGTCAGGTCCGTCATTGAAGTATTTCGGGGAAGTAAAAATTAAGGGAAATAATGCAATTGTCCCTTGGTAATAGAGAAAGCAGAAACCCAGTATATTTGCCCTATGACCTTTGTGGAGAGTTTTACAGTAACGCCTTAACGCCTTATCGTAACGCCTCAACGCCCTATCTTAACGCCTTAACGCCTTTTTCTAACGCCTTAACGTCCTAGCATACCAGTTCTTTTAATCTATTGCGCGAGATTGTACTATGCTATTATATAATACTAACGCCTCGACAAGGTGTATGTGTCAATCCATTCACACCTCGGAATGAAACAAGTTGACATTTGGTGGTCCTCGATGTCGTCATCGCTCTACGCCGGGACAGTGTACGGAGGTTTTGCTGGGAAAACCCCTGTTTTGTAGGTCATCGCTCCAGGTGTCAGGGTAAACTGAACGCTGGTGAGTGCGGAGTGAGTGAGTGACTGTGTGGCGGGGATGTTGTGGAGGTGGCGGCGGTGGTGTTGCTGAGCGCCCGTCTTAACGCAGTGACGTCCTAACGTCTTCTATACCTAGTCCCATAATGTCTTATCGCCATGATGCAGACAGTTGAGAGAAAGAAAGAAACTCTCCACAAAGGTCATAGGGCAAATATACTGAGTTTCTGCTTTCTCTACTACTAAGAGACAACTGGATTACTTTCCTTGATTTTTACTTCCCGAAATTGAGAGACTTCACTATCTCAACAACAACAACAACAACAACAACATTCCCATTTCTATGACTCACCATGTGTAAAGTCCGTTTCCAGATGTTTTTCATGCACCCACTCATGACTTGATCCTCGAGGAGTACTTCACAGCCTTACATCCACTCCACACCCATCCAGTCGGATGGTCTCCCACGAACACCTCACACGACCCAATATTGGTCCACCGCGACCCCAAAACATCCATACTATACTATAAATTATGAAATTTTCCAGGCTGAATTTAACACTCTAGTCCTGTCACTGTTACTGCAGTATTACCTCTATATTCTGTTTTCTTCTTCCACAGACATAATGGCAACGATTTGGTTTAAATTGACGAAATATAATTAACAAACGATCTGTTGCAAGTTGTATTGTCAGCTTTTTGTCTGGGATAATATCTTTTCAACGGGAGGTCTTGTACCAAAGCCACTCGGCACGGTCTCGGATAATGTAGGATATTAGTAACTCGACACGCACAGCTAGGAATCCATATTGGCATCCATGTTGAAAGCACAGTATGACGCCGAAACTCTGAACAGCGCATGTCAGCTGTAAGACTCCAGTTACCATGAAGATCAGCTTGAGACGAAAAATCATTAAAAACATCTCAAATTAGAAGAGATCCTTCGGAGGTAGAATCAAGAGAATATCCACTTCATTTGGATATATATTTTATCATGTGAGCGGAAACACATCCTATAGCATGTGGTGTGCCTCACGTGCGGCGGATCACGGTTTTCACAGGAGCGGTGCATAAACCTTACACCATTTATGCGCGAGGTACTAGGACTTCGACGGAATAAGCCGAGCAGTCGCGAATGACACAAAAGCCTTGCCCATTGAGGCGAGATATTTCCGAGTTCCCAGTATGCATTTGATGTTATCACGTCATAATGCATAGCTATTTTCCGTATTTCCCTATGTTTATTCGAAAATACTCAGGTTTAGGTACAGACATATTTCTGATGTGACCTGAATTATTTCAAACTGAAAAGCTATGTTTGATAACGATGTTATCAGGAGAGAATACTAATTGTTGTGTTAATGCAAACTCTCTAATGACATAGCGACTGAAAGGTGCATTGACCCACCAGCTTTAAAAAAACATTATTTGTATAAATAGTTGAATCAAAGATACGGATAAAAAGCATGTATCATATAAGTTCCAAACATTCCAATGTAGGCTTACTATCTCATATTCTTTCACCAAGCTAATTTCTAAGCGCAGAAATTGGCTTGGTGAACGAAGATGAACGGCAAAAAGGTTGGAGAAAAAGAACAATTACTCTGAGTTTGAACAGATAGTGCATGCACATCCAAAAGGTACTAAGTATGAAGCAAGTAAATTTCAAAGTTCAAGAAGTATTAACCCCGACCAAAATGCAAAATACATACTGGCGGACATAGTTAAAGTGGAATGAATGTGTTCAAAAGAACTGTACCATGCACATCTGCAATATACTAAGCATGTTCCATATATGTTTTAAAGTTGTCCATCGAATAGATAAGGACTGGACCAATCTCCTGGCATCGATTGCATATACATTTCGTCTAAACGGCTGCAGATTTGGAGCTTTTCGTAAAAAGCGGAAAACGGATCGAAGGTTGGTGAATGGGACCGGACAAGAAATTCTTGACGGACTGGCTAGAGATCCATAACATATCATTGAAACAGCTGGAAAAAACTCTGATCGTGCGATCCCACGCATAGGTCCATCACGAAGACCAAGCATCACTTTGAAGAGGATCTGGGATTACCACCTACAGAGGCTGTGAAAAATGCGATCAAGAGCGAACCTGGCGGAAGATCGACTCCACACAAAATGTCAGTTTCTCACATGGCGGCTTCTGATTGGGCATACGAGAATTGTAAACACACCCATAGCGGCTCTCCCGGCTTGGGTGCATTGTGATGGAAGGGATAATGAAAGGCGTAATACACAATAGGCACTCATTCAATCTGTGCCCTGTTAACTACCATTGTAGACAGAACCTACCCAAAACAGCAGTATGCCGGAGTTCACCGAGTCTGGTGTCTTCAAGGTTCACAAGTCGTCCCTATGGGCGAGTGAATAGGGATATATGTAGGCTTATCCCAAGTGCATCCCAGAGCGACTCTGCATGTTCTCTGCTACTGATGACATCACAGATGACCTCACAGTCACGTTGACATCACTGTCTTGTTCTACACCAAGAGAGCTTCAATGTGAGAACACACATGCTTTATTTGGACCCAGGATGGTCCTTAAATTGCTCAAAAATGCCCCCGCCCACCATCAAAATGGCATCTTTCTTTGCTACTCCACTGTGCATGCTCACCATAACATCCCTCACAGTCCAAACCACGCCTATCGTAATCTACATGATCAGCACTCCAATATGTGATCCTGCACACCATATCTGGACATAGGATGGTCCCTAAAATGCCATCTTTGTCTTCTACTCCTTGACTGCGCATGGAAACCATGTCATTTCCAGTCCAAACCACCGACACGAGACCCTCCACACCCCATTTAGAGCAGGATGGTCCCTGGTCATGCACACCATGACTTCACTTCCAGTCCAAACCATGACAGTCATAGTCTACTCCATGACGGATTCAAGGCGAGACAATGCACGGCCCATTTGGACCACGTATGGCTCACCTATCACCCAAAACGTCCACCCCATGCTTTTTTTGTCTTGTAAATTGTTTTTTTTTTAATTTCTGAAAGCCCTAGTATTGCATCTACCCGCCAGTTACGTGACTGACCTTGATGAGTACAAGCCGGGACCCCGTGCGACACATCTGTCTCCGGGTTAGCCCATCTAGACCCATTTTACTGAGTGTAAAGTCCATTTTTTTACATTTTGTTCCAGGAAAATCCTAGTTTTACACCCACCCCACCAATGACCGGAAGTGACCTCAAACCGGATGTGACTGGACATGATGTCGTGACCGAACGTGACGTCATTTCCCCACCTCGATTTACAGCCTTACCCACCTCGACAATTGGACCAGATTTACCATTTCTATACTACTCAGCAGAATACTTACCATGTCTTGATTTTGGTATCCCTACCCCTTAATATATAATCCCCATACTCATTGGTATCCCTACCCCTTAGTATATAACTCCCATACTCATTAAGTTTACAAGATGGTCGACCAGGAACATGCAACTACATTTCGGGACAACTCTTCCGAAATCGTTCTTTTTCAGTAGTTACAAGAAGAAAATATATTAAATTCCACACATTCAGATAATTAACAATACACATATAAATGTTTTATTTTCACACTGCTATAGACTAATCACAATCCAGATTATACACATATCCACAATTATATATACATATATTTGATAAGTATACAATAATATAACAAGAGCCCAAGGGGCTTCAATATACGCCAGTATATCTGAAATTACATTGGTCCAAATTTCAAGGTTGTTTAATAACCTTGATTTCAATTAATTGGTAGCTAGCAATCCAGAGAAAGGTTTACAATTTTGTGCTCCTGAGAATGTAACATATATCACATCTTATATTGAATGATAAACTAAAATGAGCTCAACTCTTGGTAACTAGTTAACTTTGAAGAGCTGAGAGCTCACATATCCCACACTAGTAGTTTTCCTGCAAATGGATTCCTTTCAGATGAGAAAATTTTTCATGAAGGAAGAAGAAAGTGATGAAGTAAACCTTTGTTCTTGAGTTAATAAACAGGTATGAAGTTCATAAAGGACCCCTCTCCCCGTTAAATTAGTAAATGTATGGTTTTTATTTCACAACAGTCTAACTAAATGTAGCCATTTCAAACATGGGAGACAACTCCACAGGACAATACCATATACATGTAGGGGAGAGAACTCTGAATATTCCAACCTAACACGTAGAGTCAGCTAAACTTAAATCAGTTTTAGGGTACTGTGACCTTGACCTTTGACAAATTGATCTCAAAATGTTTGGCTCCTCTTTGCCATGTGAGTAAGGTATACCAGTACTCAGAGTTTGGTATCAATCCATACCTTGAAACTAGAGATATCGCATGAACAACAAATGTTAATGGATGAATGGACAGAATGCGACATCGCATTACAGGACCTCGTCTTCGACAGGCATATGAATTTGTGAATTTTAATGATTTGTTTATTTTGGGGTCACATTGACCTTGACCTTTGACCCACATTTTGGTATGTAACACATGTCCCTCTAATGTATCTACTGGCAGAAATAAAAGTTATTTTTAATGATTTCCTGATTTTGGGGTCACAAGCGTCTTCACCTTTGACCTTGACCTAAATTTTGGTACACGACACATCGTCTTCCCTCAATGTATCAATGGACACAAAAAAGTCATGATTTTTGGGGTCACAGTGACCTTGACGTTCGGCCTTGACCTACATTTTGGTACGTGACACATGTCCCCCTAATGTATCTACGGACACAAAAAAAAGTAATTTTCAAAGATTTCTTGATTCTGGAGTCAGTGACCTTGATTATTGACCCTGACCTAAATTTTGGTACATGACAAACTGTCTCCCCGTAATTTCTCAATGCATGCTAACCGTCATTCTAACCGTCAACGTGGCTTATCGTTGCCTTGAGTGCGGATGAACGATTACCGTACCCTATGATATGATGTGGCACCAGAGGAATATACATGGGTACAGAGGGATCGAGTGGCTAGCTGATGAGCCCACGGCAATCCCACGCATAATACAAGCGTCTAGTCCGTCATTCATAATTCAGCCGTCGTCCATTAAAGAATATCCGCGTCCATAATCCAAATACCTATTCCATATGCATATAACAGCATTAGCACCAAATTCAAAAACACAATCATAATATACATAAACATAGGCTAGTTTCCTGCATTATCCTGTCCATCACGAAGACCAAGGATCACTTTGAAGAGGATATCGGATCACCACCCATAGAGGCTGTGAAAATGCGATCAAGAGCGAACCTGGCCGAAGACGGACTCAACACAATGACGGTTTCTCAAATGGCGGCTTCTGATTGGGCATACGAGAATTGTGAACACATCCATAGTGGCTCTCCCAGCTTGGGTGTATTGTGATGGAGAGGATAATGAAAATTGTAATACACAACAGGCTTGTTGTTGTTGTTCTCTCATTGGACTAGCCAATCAGAACAGTGTGTAGAACACTCATACAGCTACATATTGGTGTGTGTTTGTGGGTGGAGGTTGGGGGGGGGGGTTACTCCTCAGCATCACTACGTTAAGAGCAGTGTGCATGCCTTACTGACTCACTGATAGCTAACTTATTCAACCACTCACTCGTTCAATCATTCACTCACTTAATCATGCGGCACTCATTTAATCTGTACCCCGTTAACTACCACTGTAGAAAACCTTACCCATAACAACAGTATGCCATAGTTCAAAGAGTGGTGTCTCCAAGGTCCACTAGTTGCCCCTATGGGCGAGTGAATATGGATATATGTAGGCATATCTCAAGTACACCCCAGAGCGTCTCTGCATGTTTTCTACTACTGATGACATCACAGATGACCTCACAGTAACGTTGACATCACTGAGTCTTGTTCTACACCACGAGAGCTTCAACGGAAGAACATGCATGCTATATTTGGACCCAGGATTGTCCCTAAATCGCTCAAAAATGCCCCTGCGCAACATCAAAATGGCATCTTTCTCTGCTGCACATGTGCACCATAACATCCCTCCCAGTCCAAACCACGCCTATCGTAATCTACATGACGAGCGCTCCAATATGAGATCCTGCACACTATATCTGGATCTAGGATGGTCCCTAAAATGCCATCTTTGTCTTCTACTCCTTGAATGCGCATGCATGCAACCCATTTAGAGCAGGATGGCCCCTGCTCATGCACACCATGACTTCACTTCCAGTCCAAACCATGACAGTCATAGTCTACTCCACGAGGGCTTCAAGGCGAGACCCTGCATGGCCCATTTGGACAACGTATGGCTCATCTATCACCCAAAAAGTCCACCCCATCCTTTTTTTAGCCCTGTAAATTGTTTTTCTGGATTTTAATTTAAGAAAGCCCTAGTTTGGCATCTACCCGTCAGTCACGTGACTGACCTTGATGAGTACTTCAAGCCGGGACCCTGTGCGACACATTTGTCCCAGGGTTAGCCCATCTAGACCCATTTTACTGAGTGTAAAGTCCATTTTCTCACATTTTGTTCCATTTTTTACATCCACCCCACCAATGACCGGAAGTGACCTCAAACCGGATGTGACTGGACATGACGTCCTGACCGAACGTGACGTCATTTCCCCACCTCGATTTACAGCCTTACCCACCTCGACAATTGGACCAGATTTACCATTTCTATACTACTCAGCAGAATACTTACCATATCTTAATTTTGGTATCCCTACCCCTTAATATATAATCCCCATACTCATTGGTATCCCTACCCCTTAGTATATAACTCCGATACTCATTAAGTTTACAAGATGGCCGACCAGGAACATTCAACTACATTTCGGGACAACTCTTCCGAAATCGTTCTTTTTCAGTAGTTACAAGGAGAAAATTTATTAAATTACACACAGATAATTAACAATACACATATAAATGCTTAATTTTCACACTGCTATCGACTAATCACAATCCAGATGATACACATATCCACAACTTTATTTATGTATATTTGGTAAGTAAACAATAATATAATATTCGACATATACAGGTACAATATAAGAGGAATATGAAAGCCAAATTAAAGTTGAAATAGTAGGCATTGTACCATTTATTCTTCAGACATCTTCATTTCTCAATATTACAGCAGAGTCCTACCGTTTGTGAAAGACAAAAGTCCAGGATTTTTTCAGGTCCATACAACCTTTTTCCAGGACCTTTAACTGAATTTTCCTGGACATTTCTCAACACCTTTTACCATGTTTCACTCAGCCAATTCAACAATGTACATTAGACATGTTAGAATGTATTTCAACTATCACGTTCCATACAGATCTGACTAGATCGAAGAATAAATTCAGTTTGTTACAAAGAAATTCCACGTAATTAATTGTGGCAGATATTTTGGTAGGAGAGAGGACAGGACTCTTTACAAATATTGTCCGAATTCAAGGAATTCCATGTCCTGGAATTTATTTTCTCAGAATTCAAGGAAATCAGGGAAATGCAGGACCTGTATGAACCCTGATATTATGTCCTCTGAGCCTCGATCAGAAAAAATGACATATCAGGCGAACCTGAAAATAAGTTTTGTCCACCTTCATATCACCACCAATTTGATTAGTCTAACAATTACAAATATCAGAAACACTGGTCAAAAGCTATAATAATACTGACAGCAAAGTCCGGCTCTTTTGCCGAGGTATCACATTGAAAATATGTATGAGTAATTAATACATAGTCACAAGCCTGTTATAGCACATGACACACAACTTTGCAGTTATTCTGGAATTCTGTTCAGTTAACCATGTACAACTTGAATGGTTATAATGCAGCAGAACACAAAGAGATACAGTGAATCCGATGTATTAACCGACCTTGGTCTCAATACTAAAATTTAAGGTATTTTGAACTTTGATCAACCAAAACCCTGTCTAAACCGACACTATAAATTGTCTCAAGCATGGTCGCTTTACATAAGTTTCACTGTATAAAGTATTTCATGAAAATAAATTTGACAATGTACATGTATTTCTAATAGTGCTAGGTTAACAATAACAGAGTTTGATTACTTGAATTAGCAGAACAAGTACATGTAAAGGGGGGAGGGGGCGGGGGGGCCTAATTCAGGCCCAGCTCTCTCTCTCGCTGTACTTATACATTAAAACATATTATGAACTAAAAATAACTTGCATATATTTATCTTAAATAAAGACAAATGTTCATTCAGGTTAGCATATCAGCCTTTTTAAAAAAATTCAATCACATTTGCCACCATTAAATCTGGGGGTGATCAAATTTATTAGAACAGGAAATTGAAAATAAAAAGTTCAAAATCATGCATATGATACTTTATATCTTCATTATGTCAATGATTTTAGAGGGTGATCAAGTTTATTAGAACCATCGATTGAATTTTGTCCTCAAAATGGAGGGTGATTGAATATTGATAGGGGAATTGAATTGTTGGAGGGATTATCATAGCAGGGTAATTTTAAGCACAGTTTTCCCCAGTTACCACAAGGGAAATCTATTCCCCATATGTAAGCATAGGGAGGGATGAGACTGAATTGCCCTCCCTCCCGGGCTACGGTTGGTCTATAAAGCATTTGATTGTTATTGCAAAAATATCGCATTATTACAGCTTCATCCGAGAACCTTACTTGCATTATTCCTTTACCTCTCGTTGATGATTTTGTTGACGAGATACCGGACAAACCTGTGCATCATTGTGATATTTTCTTCCATATAACGAACACTTGGTTAAGATTACATATGCAGGTAAACTATTAGAAGAGCATTTTACCAGGCAATGAAAAAAAAATACTTTCCCAGTTATTAATTATTAACAGGATCTTTTATGTGTCCTACTCACAATTTTCTTGCAAGCTATCTCTTACTATCAAATAATGTCAATATTTTCTTGTTGACAGACTGACATGGCCATACCTAGGGCCATTTTGATACCATTAGCAAAAATATCAAGCTCAATTTACTTCATTTTACAAATAAATCCAATCAAAAGGGGTATGCCCCTAAAAACATCTCACTATTAAAAAAAGTACATTTCTTGTTGACCGATAATATTGATACATGTATTGTACTTATTGTGGCCAACAAATTGAGTATTTTGGCTGAATATTCAAATATAACTTATGTAAATTCTGAGCATTTACAGGAAAAAGAAAGTATCTTGCTTCTGGTTTATGTGCACATCACTGTAGCGCGATCCAACTCTTTTTTCCGTCAAAATATTAACTTGACCAAACAAAGAGAGTAAAAGCCCTTGAATGAATTTGTCTGCCAGAGGTGGCATTAGGCTTTGGGCAGTTCATTCATGCCTTATGGTTTTGGTTTGGTTGGTTGTTTGAATTTTAACGTCGCACCTATAGTTTTGGGCATGACGTCCTGTGTCTTAGGGTTTTGGGAATAACATTCTATGCCTTAGGGATTTGGGCATGACAATCTATGCCTTAGAGTACTGGGCATGACATCCTATGCCTGAAGGTTTTGGGCATGCCATCCTTTGCTTTAGGATTTTGGGCATGTCACACATCATCCTATGCTTTTTAGGGGTTTAGGCATGACATCCCGTGGCTTAGGGTTTTGGGCATGTCATCCTATGACTTAGGGTTTTGGGCATGTCATCCTATGACTTAGCGTTTTGGGCATGTCATCCTATGACTTAAGAGTTTTGGGATTGACGTTCTTGGCCTTAGAGTGGGCATTACATGATCCTATGTCTTAGGGTCTTGGGCACATTATGCATTAGGATTTTGGACATAACATTCTAGGCCTCACCATACATCTCTCTTCAGGATTTACTGCATTGTGCATTACCAGTGACCACACAACTCTTTCCGTAAGTATCCGACCACCAGAAACAAAATACCTTTTTTTGCCCTTGATCCAGGTTAGTATTAAATGTCAAGGTAAAAATGATAACAATTCAATATTTAATCACATTCAGCATCATAAAAACATCATCATTTCATCCCTTCAAGTATGTTTTTTTATTAGATTACTGAATTTTTATTAATTATTAATTTTCATAAATATTTATCTACATGCGTTAACAGGTAGGGGGAAATAAGGGCTTTCCAAGTTTGGAGAAAAAAAGGTCAGTTATCTTGATCTACCATAAAAATATGAACAAATTCACCGTTTTTGGTCAATGAGGTATACATTCATATAGTTACATATGTTAACACACTTTTGCCTTCGAATGATTTATTGTTTAAATATTTGAACATGTTGAAAGGCAATTTGAGAAAAAAAAAATTTCAGATCACTTTTTCCTGAAGTAGATGGGCAACAATTTCTTTAAAGCACTGTGTGAAAATAGATGAAGTTTATATCCCATTGACAAATTTGTTGGTATTTCTCAGTTATTCCAAAAAAAACCTTTTTTTACCTCCAAACTTCAGATCTAGAACTCTCATTTCTCCAACCTTATAAAGTACATTAATAAGCTTGTCCATTGAGCAAAATGTCTAGTGTTTTTACCTCTACTTTTCAAGCCTATCTTGACAATATACTTCAATAAAACCAAGCAAGGCCAGGAAGCAAAAGCCATGGAGGCCAGGAATGACAGCTGGCTACATGTATAATATAAAAAATAACACAAAATACTGTATATATCCTTACGATTCTGTCAGTAAATGTTGCTCGTAAATTACGTTGTTGTATCTATCTTATACACTCACAAAATAGCCGTCGAGCAAGCTGAGCTTAGTAATCTGTGAGACACGTTACATGAAAGTCAACAATATACTAGTACATATCCAAAATAGTTTCTTTTACTCACTGAACAGGGTTATAAAAATCTGAAGATTTTCTCTACATCATAAGAAACAATGAACACTCAAGTCAACCCTGATCAACAGGTGTTAACTGAACCCACCACCTTAATAAATAATGTATATCTCATCTCACATGCAAAGAACATGCACAAAGATACACAGTTAATTTGTCCACTTTCAAATTTGTTCAAGTTTACTTTAAATCAAACCTGACAGACACATGATCCGTCCCAGGGACATCAACTACATTATACAATATATAAGTCATAATGCCATACATTAAGTTCCTTAAGTATTCACGACCCTAAGTATTAAGACATATTAAGGCTTCTCATTATCGAACGATATGGACATTTAATATGGGGACTCCAAGTTTACGAAAACATTCATTTTTTTTAACCGACTTGCACTAACTATTCGACAGTGGTCGGTTTTTCATGACTGCCGATATTCACTTCCAGTCGTGAATACTTAGGGAACTTACCGTACATGTACAAGCACATAGAATTTTGTAGAATACTTCATGGATAAAAGACCAAATATCAGCATTTATTATAGGGGCATGGTAATATGGTAAGATTTCTCTGAAACAATTCTATAGGGTCATGGGTATAAGGTAAGTTCTCTAATATAATTCAATCAGATCAGTTCTCGCAATGAAGGATCACTATCTAAAAATATTTACCATAGATCCAGCTGTATTTATCCAAATCACAATAGATAAGTCCACAATATGTCAGAAAAGAAAATGGCAGTCAATCACCGTTTTGCATTGATTCAATGGTGTGGGAATCCACCACACTTAAGTGGATGAATTCTCAAAGAACATACAATAATGTCATGTTTAATTTCTCACACAGATTGTCTACCATTATTTGTGGGGTATTTATAATCATGAAGAAAATATTCTCAAACCCAATGATAATCTCCGTATGTCAGAGGAGTACAGTAAACATTGTAGATTGTAAAATAAAACTGGTAAAAATCCCAATTTACAACAAGTTCTCAATCAGAGAAAACAAATACTCAAATTCAACATATATTACAAATAAAAAAGATGGAAGTTCATAAAAAACCATCCTAAAAATACACAAAATACAGCAAACTCTCATCAGAGTTCTTCGAGTATATTATCGGAGTTTGACATTGAACTTAACTTTGAGTTTTCGTCCGTATTTGCACTTCCAAGCAAATATGTGCAAACAGCATAGTAATGAAAGAGTGCACCGACAATGACAAAGCAGTGCCAAATTGCATGGGCGAAGGGGATGAGTCCGTCGCATTTGAAGAAGACCACGCCGGCGACATAAATAGCTCCTCCTAAAGCGAGCTCGAAGAGACCAGAACTTTCCCTCTAAAATAAAAGAAAAAAACAAAAAACAAATACAATTCCATTCAAATAAAGATCACAAGTACAACATAAGCAATGGGAGAATGTCAAAAGTAAGGAAACAAAGTTTCATCATCCATTGCCAAAATAAACGAATACAAAGCCTAAATTTGACAAGGGAAAACACGATTGATAAAAAAAAACATTTATTTTTGCCGGACTTCTTGTCAATATTTGTTATTTTTTTGCAAATTGTTTTCTGTGTTCTCAACAAATAAACAAGCAAGGGAAGGTCAGAGTCAAGTTGATGAAGAGCCTTGGCCATCGGCGGCCAGTTCTTGGTGCTATGTTCATAGATCAGAATTTTAATACTGCTCCAAATGAAATGTTTTTTTATTTAATAGCAAATGAAGAACAGATGTTAAGGATGTCCGCTGATGGTTTTTGACTTTGGCAGCCATTTTGCCTGTTTTTCTATTGGATTATCTCCCTTCCCTAGGTTAAGAGATGGGGATTTCCTTCAAAAACCTTCTAGCCGAGAATTTTGCACACCAACATCCATCCAATTTGCTAAATTTTGATAGACATTGTGATTATCTGCAAACAGTTAGAATATAAGAAAAAGTTAAATACTATATGAATTTTTCATGAATGTGCTTCAAAACTAGGGCTATTCCCTATGCTTTCTGGGTTATCAAATTGAGCATGGGTCAGTCCACTTAACGTTGCCTACAGCTAAAAGATGCACACCAACCTATATTTTTTTCTTTGTTTTTCCTCATGTTACACAATTATGAATGCAACAACACACATTATTCAAAAAGTTAATTACTTTGATTTACTACCAGCGGACATCCTTAAGTCAGTGCAGATGCAAATGAATTGACATTTGTAACTGGAAATGTTTAATTATTGAAGATTATGTCAGTTTTCCTTCTTCTACCAATACGTTTTGTTGTGTATCCTACATGTACACATTCATTGGGCCAGCCACAATATTATTTGAGTTTGCAGCAACAAAAGAAAGTTGGATAGGTAGGTACCGGTACCAAATCTTCTATCTGAAAATTTATGAAAATATCACCCCTTTTGTTAAGGTTCAAGGATTACATAAAAGTCTATTAAAAAAATACCAAAGAAAAAATAATGGATGGATGGATGGATGGATGTCCGTCCCCTTGCCTTGTCTGCAAGATATCTTGAGAACTACTGGATGGAATTTCACCAAACTTGGATGGAAGCTTCATTGGGATATTCCCCTCATTTGATTAGGTTTTGGTGTGTGTGCGTGCATTCATCCGTGTCCGGTGTCCGTCCGTCTGTCCATCTACTTGTACATGTATATACAGGCCTTGTCTGCAAGATATCTTGAGAACTACTGGATGGAATTTCACCCCACTTGGATGGAAGCTTCAGTGGGATAGCCCCCTCATTTGATTAGGTTTTGGTGTGTGTGTGCGTGTATTCATCCATGTCCGGTGTCCGTCCGTCCATCCATCTACTTGTACATGTATATGCAGGTCTTGTCTGCAAGATATCTTGAGAACTACTGGACAGAATTTCACCAAACTTGGATGGAAGCTTCATTGGGATAGCCCCCTCATTTGATTAGATTTTGGTGTGTGTGCATGCATTCGTCCGTGTCCGGTGTCCGTCCGTCCATCTTATTGTACATGTATATACAGGCCTTGTCTGCAAGATATCTGGAGATCTACTTGATGGAAGTTCACCAAACTTGGATGGAAGGTTCATTGGGATAGCCCCCTCATTTGATTAGGTTTGGGTGTGTGTGTGCATTTATCCATGTCCATCGTCCATCCGTCCATCTAATGGTTCATGTATATACAGACCTTGTCTGCAAGATATCTGGAGAACTACTCAACGGAATTTCACCAAACTTGAATGGAAGCTTCATTGGGATGGCCCCTCGTCTGATTAGGTTTTGGTGTGTGTATGCGAGCGTTTGTTCGTGTCCATCCGTCCGTCCATCTACTTGTACATGTATATACAAGCCTTGTCTGCAAGATATCTGGAGAACTACCCCACGGAATTTCGCCAAACTTGGGTGGAAGCTTCATTGCAATGGGCTCATTTGATTAGGTTTCGGTATGCATGCATGCGTTCATCTGGGTATGTTGTCTGTCTGCCTGTCCATCTACTTATACATGTATAGACAGGCCTTGTCTGTAAGATATCTGGAGAACTACTGGACGGAATTTCCCCGAACTTGGATGGAAGCTTCATCGTGATGGCCTCTGGTGAACTTCACCAGACTTGGATGGAATCTTTATTGGAATGGCCTCCGCATCTTATTATGTTTTGGTGTGCGCGCGTGTTTGGCGTTCATCCGTCTGTCTACTTGTACATGTATAGACAAGCCTTGTCTGTAAAATATCTGAAGAACTACTGGATGGAATTTCCCCGAACTTGGATGGCAGCTTTATCGTGATGGTCTCCTCATCTGATTAGGTTTTGTTTGTTTGCGTGCATCCATCTGTTTCTGATGTCCAGCTTTGTTACATGTATGTACAGGACTACTCTTGTCTACAAGATATGTGGAGAACTACTGGATGAAATTTCACCAAACTTCATTGAAATGGCCTTATGATCTAATTAGGTTTTGGTGTGAGCTAGTGTTTGCGTGGGTCCATGCAAAATGTGCTTATCTGTCTGTCCAGTTTTTGTTCACTCCATATCTTGGAAACTACTGAAGGCAGATGCATGAAACTTCTATACGGTACAGCAAGTATACTATAGGTGTGGCTCTTGTATGTTTTGCATCTTTCCTATAATGTGATCAGTTTCGAAATTGTTGATGCTTCACAATTACATGTATTTCACATTGATTGGATGCTGTAGATGTCGACAATCCACTCATTGCTATATAAATCCCGACTCCTCACTGGGTTACTGCAACAATGAAAATCGCCTCTTTGTAATTAATATTTTTAGATGCGCAGCTTTGTTTAGGATACTTATTGCTACATTCATTTTATAGCACTTTCCCTTAAATTATGTGCCCACTCAAGGCAAAGTGGGAGGTTGGGGCAGACGTATGTTTTTGCTTAAAAAAACAACCAGCATAGGCTTCATGCCGGAGCGGCAATTCAAGGGTCAAAGCGGAACCTCTAGTTTTGGTTTGCATAAATATTTTTTTTACATTTAAAATCAATGTACAGATACATGTATGTTCAGGCAGATTTTCCAGCACTGAGCATCATATTTGTTGTTAAAGCCGGACTAATTTGTCGGAATTTGGGGACTTTATGTAATTTGGGTTTGTTTTTTCTGCCTAAAAACATATTTCCACGCTGAACAGAGGTTGTGCCCAAATTAGGGAGACCCGATTGGGGAGATCAAATTGACAGGACATTCAGGGCTTTAGATTACCCCCCTTGATACAACATTAAAAGTTATGTGCCAAAATTAGACAGCAAACAAAACAAAAAATTCTATTCTAGAAAAAAAAAAAAAAAAACAATTTAAATTTTTCTTTAATTCACAATCAATGTAAATTTTCTCAGTTATGTTCATGTAGATTCCCCATTAATTATTAAAGTTTCATATTTGAGTCAGACTTTCATTGATTTGGGTGCATTTCCTTGCCTAAACAAGCTGAGTAGCTAGCAGGTCCTCCGCCAAGTAGCTTGTTTGAGAGCATACAGCATACGCTTCCAATATCTCCTTAAATATAACTTGGAAAGTTGATATGTGTATGTGGAAAGAGACGTTCATCTGGAATTGTTGAGACAATTTGAGGAGGTTTGGCAAGCAGTAATGGGTAATGTAACACTGGAATGTAAGTCTGTAGTTGTATATGGATTTGTGGATGGTGAGGTTTATAAATCGATGAGTGGAATAGATCAAGATATCGCGTTCACAACACAGATGGGTACAATATGGGTGAGTGAAATCCAAGATGGTCAATGGCAGCCATCTTGGATTACATACTACCTCAATGAAAATCAATACCAATCGCTGTTTAACTGATGTGCAGCACCGTCTCGAGTTTGAAGATGATTGGTCAAATTGTTGTCGAGATATCACGTTCACAAGATCCGAGACGGATGGAATCCAATATCATCAATGGCAGCCATCTTGGATTATGTACCTCAGTGAAAATCAATACCAATGGCCGTCTAATTGATGTGAAGCACATTCTCAAGTTTGAAGTCGATTGGTCGAACTGTTGTCGAGATATCGCGTTCACAAGATGTGGGATGGACAGAATCCAATATGGTCAATGGCAGCCATCTTGGATTACGTACCTCAGTGAAAATCAATACCAATGGCCGTCTAACTGATGTGAAGAACGTTCCCAAGTTTGAAGTCGATTGGTTGAATTGTTCTCGAGATATCGCGTTCACAAGATCTGGGACGGATGGACTCCAATATGGTTAATGGCAGCCATCTTGGATTACGTACCTCAGTGAAAATCAATACCAATGGCCGTCTGACTGATGTGAAGAACCTTCCCAAGCTTGAAGTTGATTGGTGGAATTGTTCTCGAGATATCGCGTTCACAAGATGTGGGACGAACAGAATCCAATATGGTCGATGGCGGCCATCTTGGATTACGTACTTCAGTGGAAATCAATACCAATGGCTGTCTAACTGATGTGAAGCACCTTCTCAAGTTTGAAGTCGATTGGTCGAATTGTTCTTGAGATATCGCGTTCACAAGATGTGGGACGGACAGAATATGGTCGATGGCGGCCATCTTGGATTACGTACCTCAGTGAAAATCAATACCAATGGCCGTCTAACTGATGTGAAAGCATCTTCTCAAGTTTGAAGTCGATTGGTCGAATCGTTCTCAAGATATCGCGTTCACAAGATGTGGGACGGACGGACGGAGGGAGGGACGGACGGAAGGACGGACGGAGGGACGGACAGAAGGACGGACGGCTAGCATTTCCAAGTCCTCCCACCACTTCGTGGCGGAGGACAAAAATGTTTTGCCGTGTCGAATAGAGGATGTACCCAAGTACTTAGAGTAATCTAAAGTCCTGACCTTACAAGTACTTAGGCTGTGTAGTTTCTTCTCAATTCAGGATGTGCCCAACTTAGAGTAAGCCCTGATGTAGTTTCTTCTCAATTCAGGATGTGATCATATTTACAGGGTGATTAATCAACATCAGAGGGAAAATTTGAGGGTAATTGAATATTAAATGAATGACTGAATTATTACCCTAGCCACCAACAGAAGGGGGATTGTTTAATGTCACACTCAAGGTTATTTCACTCATATGGTGATAGCCAGTTTCAGAGGTGGGAAAGAACCACCACTCGTCCGGGAAATAACTGGCAAACTTCCACACATGCTCCAGCAGGGCTCGAACCCGTGCCGGTTCAGTGGTGTGAGGCTAGTGATCACCACCAAAACGCCTCAGGCCACTCGGCCACTAAGGGCCCTACCAACAAATGGGGGGGGGGGGGTGCAGGAAGCTGGAGTACCCAGAGAACCACCACTCATCGGGGAAATAACTGGAAAACTTTCACACATGGTCCAGCAGGGTTCGAAATTGTGTTGGTTCAGTGGTGTGACGCAAGTGATCACCTGCGAAACGCCTTAGACAACTCGGCCACTAAGGGCCCTACCGGCACATGAATGACATGTTGATCATGATGTCGGTGAATTCCCTGATCATTCTCGAAATGGAGATGAGAGTTGCCCCTCTAAAAATATGCCATTTTTGAATTTTCTTCACATCAGTTCTAGAACATGAGGCTGCACCTAAAAGGTGCTTTGACCCCTCAGCACAATATGTCCAGCGAATAACAGGTTGACATAAAAATCTGCTGAATTCTGTCAAATTTATTTACCCACATATGTATTAATGTTGATTCAAGAGAATACTCAACGATTAGTATTTGCTAGTACCGGCTTCAGTCATCAATCCTGTGAAGGGATATCGATCCAAGACTGTGTGGATCGATACCTCAAGAAAAGTTAGTAAAGATCTGGTGAATAGTTCTTCATAGATGAAGATCTATTCCAGGGAAGAGTCGAGTGTGTGTGTGTAGTACTCAACATCTCTGGGTTACTAGGGATATTCACTGTGAGTATCAGAGCTGTCAGTCAAATTGTAACTGAGATCTAGCCCGGACAAAAGTTAGTGACGGAAAATTTCAAAGGGCCATAACTCTGTACAGAAATGACGTAACACGAAATAAACATGACAGTGCACATGTCTGGGATACTAGGGATATTCACTGTGAGTATCAGAGCTGTCGGTCAAATAGTAACTGAGATCTAGCCCGGACAAAAGTTAGTGACGCAAAATTTCAAAGGGCCATAACTCTGTAAAGAAATGACGTAACGCGAAATAAACATGACAGTGCACATGTCTGGGATACTAGGGATATTCACTGTGAGTATCAGAACTGTCAGTCAAATAGTAACTGAGATCTAGCCCGGACAATATCTATTCCAGGGAAGAGTCGAGTGTGTGTGTGTAGTACTCAACATCTCTGGGTTACTAGGGATATTCACTGTGAGTATCAGAGCTGTCAGTCAAATTGTAACTGAGATCTAGCCCGGACAAAAGTTAGTGACGGAAAATTTCAAAGGGCCATAACTCTGTACAGAAATGACGTAACACGAAATAAACATGACAGTGCACATGTCTGGGATACTAGGGATATTCACTGTGAGTATCAGAGCTGTCGGTCAAATAGTAACTGAGATCTAGCCCGGACAAAAGTTAGTGACGCAAAATTTCAAAGGGCCATAACTCTGTAAAGAAATGACGTAACGCAAAATAAACATGACAGTGCACATCTCTGGGATACTAGGGATATTCACTGTGAGTATCAGAGCTGTCAGTCAAATAGTAACTGAGATCTAGCCCGGACAAAAGTTAGTGACGGAAAATTTCAAAGGGCCATAACTCTGTACAGAAATGACGTAACACGAAATAAACATGACAGTGCACATGTCTGGGATACTAAGGATATTCACTGTGAGTATCAGAGCTGTCGGTCAAATAGTAACTGAGATCTAGCCCGGACAAAAGTTAGTGACGCAAAATTTCAAAGGGCCATAACTCTGTAAAGAAATGACGTAACGCGAAATAAACATGACAGTGCACATGTCTGGGATACTAGGGATATTCACTGTGAGTATCAGAGCTGTCAGTCAAATAGTAACTGAGATCTAGCCCGGACAAAAGTTAGTGACGCGAAATTTCAAAGGGCCATAACTCTGTAAAGAAATGACGTAACATGGAATAAACATGACAGTGCACATCTCTGGGATACTAGGGATATTCACTGTGAGTATCAGAACTGTCAGTCAAATAGTAACTGAGATCTAGCCCGGACAAAAAATTGTTGACAGACGGCCGTCCGTCCGGCCGTCCGTCCGTCCGGCCGTCCGTCCGTCCGGCCGACCAGACGTACATGCCAACGACAAGACCCTACAGCCCTATGGGCTGAGGGGTAAAAAAGGGCATGTTAGAATTATCTGTGATGGGGGTTTTGATTAGATTGCACTGTCTCCTGTTAGTGTCAATTAGTATACACAGGGTGTGATAATTCTAACTTATGAGATCAGCCTTAGACCGATCAAGTTTAATACAATAGTAGGCATTGGGGTCTCTATAAAAAGTCCATTGGTTTCACATGTATACATGTATAATGTACAACAACTGTACTGGATTTTCAGCAGGTGGTCTTACTGTTCACAATCCATGATCCAGTCAAGTCCAGCCATGTCCATTTAGGAGTTCAGTCACATTCAGTACTAGAAACCTCAAGACAGGTGGGGAAAATGATTACAGTCCTGTACCGATAGTGAGAAGCCCAGCTACATCCAGCAGCATATCTAGCTGCCAGTGATATCCAGTAGCAAACCTTTGCCATATCAAGTTGAAATAACTTGACGTCCAGCCTTCAAAACCTTTCTTCTCGACTTGACTTAAGACTTGATATTAAAGTATTCTTTATTAATTTTGAATGCGAACTTTTAAATTTCATATTTAAATTTCAAATTCAAACACATTTCTTTCTCTACAGCTTCAGTTTAGTATAAGTTTAGAACTGATTTGACTTGAGGTGAACTCAAAACATTCCATATTAAATCATTTCTTTTCAAATTTTTTTCAAATTTCAAGTTCTAATTTTAAGTTAAAATTGTATATAGATGTTCAAATTTAAAAATTAAATATTCACATATGAATAAAAAGTTTACTTCCACTTCATCAATTTCAATTTGAAGTTTGAATTTTAATTTTAAAAATTAGATTCCAATTGAAAATTTGAAAATACAATTTAAAATTCAATTAACATGCACAGTGCGGGGTCCTGGTGTCTCCCGCTAGGATCGCCTTTGTTCCTATTTCCATTTCACCGACCTAACATCGTCTGCTTGACAATGAAAGACGGGTTGGCTTGTTGTCGGACTGTTTAGCCTGTTTGCGCCGCGGGTGATAACTCTCCACATAAGATGCCGCTCTGCCGCCAGGATCGCGGCTAACAGAGTTTTGTGGCTAATAGAAAGATGGCACACTATTGTGGGGCTAAATTCTCTGATTAACTGAACAAAGAATAAAGATATCTTTAGAGATGTGTCAATCTTTGTCTGCATTGTTAACTTGTAAACCTTAGATGAAATGCAAAAGGTTTCAAGAACAGTATTAGCCATGATCCTGGTGGCAGAGCGGCCTCTATTAGTATTATGGAGACTTGTCACCCGTGGCTCAGACAGATGAAACAATCTGACAGCATGGCCAGCACTGCCTTTCAATGTATAGCAGATGATAAAAGACGGGTAAAACAGAAATAGGAACAAAGGCGATCTTAGTAGAATATGGCAGAACCAGCCCTGCATTATGCAAGTCTCAAATTCCAATTGAACTGTTTAACTTTGAAATTCAATTTCTTAATTTCAAGTTTCAAATTAAATTTTTCAAATTTGGAAATAAAAAAAATAAAAATAAAAAAATCCAAATTGTGCCTGGATGCAGAGTTATTTCCCCTGGATGTGGCTAAGTTTTCTACTGGAAGACACTAAGGGCTGACAATGCTACTGGATGTGGATGGACTTTGCCTTATGTGGTTTTGGGGGGGGTGGGTGGAATTTAGCTCAATGTCACACTCAAGTTTGTTTCACTCATATGGTGGCAGTCAGTTTGGTTGGTGGGGGATGCCGGAGTAACATCGCTCGTTGGCAAGTAACTGACAAACTTCCACACATGGACCAGCTGGGCTCAAACCCGTGCTGGTTCAGCGGTGTGAGGTTAAATTAGAAAACCCAAGCGAAGTGCCTTAGACATGTTGGACCAGTCGGCCACCGAGTGCCCTGCATTATGTGGTACATGTACTGGAGTGACGACATGGTAATATTCATGGACAGGTGCTTTTCGCTACTGGACTTGACTGACGTGGCAGGACGGTAAATAGCAGGGGCAGGCAGGTTTGAAAGCCCATCACAAATTTGTGCTCTGGGAACAAATTGAAACCAAACTAACAGGAATAAGACACATGAAGTATGCTGCACAATGGTCATGAATAATCCTCACTGTAGATTTATTGCATAGACTATCATGTAGTACAAAAGGATGAATAAAATTAATCTCTATCTTTAAAGGCACCTTATTGAAAAAAAAGGATGCGGGTGGGAGGCCTTAAGGATGAGGGTGGGAGGCCTTTTTTTTATCTTTTTTATATTTTCTCTTTCACACAGACCAAATATATTCAGTAGTAGTTTAATAAAATTTGCATGAAATCAACAATGTTCTTCGTGTTACTTAAAAAGTCAGCCTTCCACAATACTATTTCCTGCGAACAGAACAAGACCCAGACTCAATGTCTAAGAACATTATTTTGGTAAAACTTTGAGAGAGAAATGTCAGGCCTTCAAGTGGCTCACAGTGAAAAGGTAAGGAGGAAATTTGCCAAAATATAGGAGAAATATAGGAATTATATTATTAAAATATAGACCTGTGTAAGACAGGTCACTACTATATTGTAGGTTCCAAACTTGGTAGTTTTCTGGTGTTTAATCAAATCATTTTCACTGAATGCGGTCATAGTGGCAGTAATTGAGGACACCTTTCTTCATATTTGCCGAGCGAAGCGTGGAGAAACAAATTTTCTTAAATGTATTTCCTAATGTCAATTTGACTCATTTCAGAGCATTGGTGAAAGTTTTCACGAGAAAAAGTAAAAATATAAGAAATATAGGAGGTTTGAGTAAAATATAGAACAATTTAGGAATGACTAAAAAATATAGGAGGCACTTGTAGGCCTGAAATGTGAGAAAAGGAAAAAAAATTATTTCTTTGCTGTGGGCAATAATGAGGGGTGACGCGACCCAACGAATCTGATGTAGCAGTGCCTGTGACGATAGAAATTTATTTTATTCAACTTATTTATATAAAGTACAATTACATGCCTCAACAGTTTGTTTTAAAATGAACTGGAAATTTTCCCTCTACAATTTATATGTTAATCAGGTTAGGGAGAGCCCACTCTCTAAAATGGAGGTAAAAAAGGTTGATTTTGCTGCTTAACTTCTGATTCCTTCTTAATCAATGGTCAAAAACTTCAGGCGCATTAATCTATCTATTGTTCCATGTCCTATAATTAATAGGCCATTTGAAGAACCAGTCAATGTTGTTTCAACAGCATGACAGGTATTTGGCCTATTATTATGCAAATTAGATAGATGACAATTTAAATTTTTACTATCATGTGATGGGGATATATATATCTGTGTGCACCCTCAAGAGGATTTGCTGAATTCATTATGTAAACTGATTTAATTGAGAAAAAACAACCTTTTTTATCTCCACTTTAGAGAGCGGGATTGCCCTAACCTGTACAGAATAGTAATGAACAGGAGAACTCACCATTGCCAGTATAGCTATGGAGGGACAGATCCCTATGGTGAGGTACAGCAGTAATTCCATCCATTTAAATCTGTAGTAGGAACAAGATTTCTAGCATGATTTAAGCTTTCAGAATATAGGGGTTATGGGATGGGGCAAAGCTGAGTTTAACAATTCGAAGGGGATGCAGTGTAGAACTCTGGGTGTCGGGACCCATCGCTGGGGGTAGTGACCACTTCGTCATCAGTTGAGAGTGATATGATGTAAGTTGTCAGGATAATGAGCTGGGTTGAGGATTAGACATTGTCACAGGCGTGACAGTGATACACTACGCTAGCTCTCCAGTAGAAGCTGTCATATCAATAGACCCCCGGACGGATACTGATGGTCGTTTCTAGGTAACAGTTGCTGTGAGTGGCCTGTGGTTAAGGGTTATTTCAGGAAATGGTACATGGGGTGGGGGTTCAAGACCCTTTCTTCTGGCCCTAACCACCCATACATCATTTACCCTACCTCTTAAATAAAGTTAAATGGCTGTATACCACCCACCACATACAATAACTCTTCTACAAAAAAAAAACTCTTTCCCGATCCCATATACTTTTTTTCTGGAACAGTTCTAAAATTTTAAATCTTTGTGGATTCCACCAAATTTAATGAATTTTTTAGAGAGCAACTGCACCAATATCTAAATCTGAATATTAAGCAATGAGTGAGTAACTGCCATCAAACTACTGACCAACTATTAGAGGTGGGAATTATCTCGTACAGTATACTTAGGGCCTGGCCTAAGCTAAATTTTTGCTTGAATAGTCAAATAACGTGACTTATTAGAGATGTTAGCATATACATATGAAATATATAGAATAAAGGTCACTTAAAGGCATTATGTGTGGAGACCTTCATTGTGTGTATTCATAAATTACCATTGGACTTATTCAGTGGTAACCTATCCTTATTGATCAAGTGTTTCCTCACCTTTCATGAAATGAGTACTGGTATATAATTCCTGATACTGCCATCAGCCAGACTACCCAGAGGAGCTGGACTCCCCACATATCCATGTCCTTCAATGTTAGCCTGGAAAATAATATAACCAACGTATTAACACAGCTATATGGTTAAAGGGAGATAATGCAACATAAATCCATTACAAGGGAGGTAACTCTACTACATGTTTCAAGTCAAAAGTTCAGATTGCCTCTGATGGATGCCAAATATGTCACCCACCCTGAAAATAGATAAATGCTAAATGGTGAGAAGTTTAGAGAAGAATATAAAAACAAACTAATCTGAATATAGCCATATAGAATATAATTAATTTATGTTCACTTGATAAAGACCATGTCATGAGGGTTGAAAGTTCATCAGTGGACCTGTACAGAAACTCTGTAATTGGCCACTTCTTTTTGTTACCACCACTAGCCAATGAAAATGTCCAGATTTCATTTTGAAATTTGAATAGACCAATCAGATGTTTCGAAATGGAATATATCCCTTGATGCACTGGAATTTTCTTTAGAAATCCATTTACTGCATCGAAATGTAGAAGTTCTGAGTTTGAATTTTAAATTATAAACTCCAAAATCTGCCTTCCTCACCTTAATTCTAAGATAAAAGATTCGCCCCAAAGGACCAACATGTGATGCCCTCATAATTTGGGGACGGGTTCATAATTTCCCTCTCCTTCTATGGCTAAGGTATGGAGGATATTTTAAATCAGGGATAACTAGACTATTTTTGACCTGACATTGCCAAAAATTATCATCAATGTTATCATAATGGTACTTTCTTGGAATATTGAGATAATTTGATGCATGTTACCGCATTTATTTTACATCAGGTATCAAAAGTTAAAAATCTGCCCCATGCTGTTGACATAGGTCAGAGGGGAAGATTACACTGACATGATTGGGAGTCACGCATGAATGCACCTATCGGTTCACTGGGCAAACATATTGACTAAGAATTAAAGTGGGTACCGGGGATTGTTCAGAACTTTTTTAAATAAACTTGCTGAAGGTACATGCTCACCATGGGGTATATGATGAAGCTATAAATATATATATCACAGCTCGGTCTCCAATATGGAAAAAGTTCTTTAGTGACCTAAAAATAAAGCATATCAAAGTGAGAAATACTTTACTTTGAAACAAAGTGAAATTTCATCATGATAGCAAATCAAAATGTTCAACTTCACATCTCATAATTTCCAGTTATGTAGAAATTTAAAGCTCATACATAGGCCATATCTTAAGTCAACAAATGATCACTGGCTTAATTTCTCAAAGTTCATTTAGTATCTCAAAATTTTGAGTTATGTCCAACGTTTTCACTTGAATCAGATGGTCTCTCAATGAGACTACTTGACTAAGTACTTGTAAATCAAGATTTTGCATCAGTTATGTATGTATGTCTACAGTAAATCATCTAATAATTCAATCACCCTATAACAATTCAATCAACTCCAATTTTGGGGACAAACTTCGACCAGTCGTATGTTACATATAAATTTGATCACCTCCAAAATCATGAAAAAGATAACAAAAAAATAATGGCTCATCAGCATGATTTTGAACCCTCTTGTTCACTTCCTGTTCTAATAAATTTGATCACGGCTGATTTTATGATGGGGAATTTCCATTTCCTGTGATTGAAGTTTTAGAAGATTTATCTTACTACAAATTTCCAGTGATCATAGAAACCACAATTCAGCATATGTTACATGTGAAATGTACGACACCGGTCCAACTCACCCGCATTTTCCCGAGTAGGATATCGTATGGAAGGTAGTGGAGACAGAGAATAGGAGTATTAGGGAGAGGCCATAGATGAAAGCAATGATCATCTCAAAACCTGACCGGGCCAGGCACATCATCCAGACTTTACCTCCTACACTCGGCACGATCCACAGCTGCACGAGGATGGGTCAAGATAATAAATAAACAAAAGAGACATGTACAACAACCACGTTAAAACCACACAATTACTTTAAGACAAAATTGCCAACTCCCCACCCTCACTGATTTGATTGTGCTCCTGGGCTATGAGTGCTAAAATCCTTTGCATATGTTATCCAATTGGCAAAAATTTAAATGATTTAACTGCATGTAATCGAACTCGAACAGACATGAATGGTATCATAATGATACTGACAATCACTGTGCCATTACATGCCCTTTTATTCCTCGTCCATGCAAAAAGTGCCCCTTTTTAACAGACTAGCATCCTGCTCCTTTTTTCCCAAGGTAGGGGTCTGAAATCTGTTGTTTTTCTTTTTATCCAAGACAAAATCAAAAATTTGATCATGAAAGCATGACATTTAATTTTCACTCCAGTTGGAAGGGTGTGTGCATATACACAGTCAGGAGACGAATGTATAATGAAGAATTAATCTTGGTTGTATCTTACCCCATGGGTGATCATGTTGGCAATGTGTTCCACATCTGTGGGGACGTAGGCTTGGCCAGGTTTGGCCCGGCCATTCATCAGTCTGAAATAATAAATCATGGGTATTGGTAAAAACAAGGTTGTTGACAGTTTTAGATGAGAGTTGAAAAGAGAGGTTGGACTGTTCCATCAGCCTCCCCCCGTCATGGGGGCTGTAAAGGAAAGATAACATGGAAGGGAAGATAACATGGAAGTCGTGCAGAGCTCAGGTATGATACTGACTGATAGTCATTTCCACTGAATCCGTGACATTATCCCCAACCGACATTTCTCCACCCTAATATTGCTGTTGTACTAAAATTTGCCGGAAAAAATCATAAGCAGATATTTGTCCGTCTACACACTGGAACAATTATGTCCTAGTTGGGACAATATAATACTAGGACTGCATGTGATGTCCGGAATGGATCACTGTGCTCATTTCAATAAATTTGTTTAATATACGGAATTATAACCATTTAAAAATTCATACGTAACATTTCTGTTCTTATCCGATATATTTGCAGTTGTGCAGTTAGTTTTGCTAAAAGTGAGCAAAATGTTTCCTGTTGTGAAGAAAAAAACCCCCCACCTTTCTTTTTTTCATAAATATACTAGACATATTCTAAACAAATGGCATTTGTAATTACTCGATAAAACTTCAATCATTGATCTTAATTGTCTTTCATATTTTCATTTGAAAAAACAATTCACTTTTACTTTGTTCACTCAGCCTTTTAAGTCTTTCAACATCACACATAGTCCTAGTTTTATTTTACCCCCCACTAGAGCATGCGTACTGGCGTATTTTCGCATTGTAGTCCCACAAGATTTCCTACTACGAGATCTCACCATCACAAAGGCATGACTGTCTGTTTGACTAGTATTTCGCTTTTTCGTAAACAGATAACAACTACATTTTCGACCCCAGTTTGTTTGTTTTTTCTTCCCGTCAAATTTATGTGATGCACTACTGGATCAACATTTCTCAATAATAGAGTGGGGAAAATATCGGGTGGGGATAATGTCATTGGGGAAAATGTCGGTGGGGATAATGTCGGTACCCCATTTCCACTATCTGAATGAAGTTCTAGTGAAAATGATGCTCTGTATTAAGTTTCAGTGAAGTTGCACTGAAGATCTTCAGTTCACGTGAGATTCAGCTAGTTCAAAGTTGAAAGCATTGTGATGTGACATGGCAGAGGCTGTGCTGAGGTCACCAACATCCTGCAGTCCTGCAGAATATGGAAGGTCCATCATGCGGGGTATCTCGAAAACCAACAACTGAACAGACACCGATCATCGATATTTGAATGGTGGCAGTCTATCGACTTGATACACAGACAACAGAATAGCTCTTGTGAATGCCCATACTGGTAAAACTTTAATTAAATCCCTCCAGTCTCTTTAAACTACAGAAGCAAGATAGAATCTACATCACAAAACTGCCAATGCGATTGTATAATTTTGCTGACTTTTTTTCGCCTAAATTATCCTCTGTGTTATTGAATTTTCGTGTTGTTGTTGCAGTATATTTTCCATCACTGGGCACTGTTGTAAAAATATACGAACAGAAAAGTAGCAGAAATTATAGTTTAGTCTTGAACGTCGATCGACTGGGCTGAGCGACGTTTTCAAGATTGAACTACAGAAATTAATATGCCAGCTTGAGAAATATAAATTGTAGTATCAAAAAATATCCAAATTGGGATATAAATATTCTAGTTAGTCCTTGCTCTCACCTGATAACATGTCTACTGGGTGTTTATATGCTAAGGTGTAACAAATATGGGACACTGAAGCTCAAAATATAAAATAGACTAAGCTCTTCTTCTTTACATTATTTGATGGTGATATCTCTCAGCTATATTAAAATTATAGTGTTAACATAGTCTTCAAGTGTGTTAGTATTCTCAGACCTGTTTTAGTACAGCATCACAGAAAATGTTGGACAAACACAGGACAGAAAATGGGGGGGTAAAACAATACATAATAAGGGAATAGAAAATGGATTTCTACTGCAAGGGGACTTCTAGGACAGTATTTTACAGATATGAACACTTTCAGTGTTTGATTTGAAAAATTTAACGTTTCTGTGAAGAAATTAGTACAAAGCATGAAAAAGTGTCGGACAAACAAAGACGGAAAAGCGGATGGAAACGTATCTTTTTTTAAATTAATAGGCACTTAATTGAAATAAACTGTGTTGAAAATTATAAAGTTATGTGAAGAATCCAAGGTTCTTTAACTTGATATGAAAATAAAAGTTATTTACTATTTTTTAAAGATATGCCTTTATGCCCCAAAATAGTTGGACAAACTAAGACGGACAATGTTAAACAAATGGGAAGGAAAATCTGTCCGTCTTTGTTTGTCCGACATTTGAAAATACTACAATTATGAATACCACGAACCAAACAGTGCTTAGGTACAGAGAAGAAATGACTGTGTATCACCATAAGTGTGTATTTTGATGGTCTGCTCTGAATATGCACTCAGAATATGCTGAAAATTTACTTATGTGTCGGACAAACGAGGACGGATTATGTCGGACAAACACTGGCATGCAATGAAGACGGACACTGCATTTTGGCAGTGTACAGCTAAAGTACATGGGATGGAAGCATAAAATTTGGGGCATGTGTCACCCATCACACAAACAAGGGGAATCACAAACCCCATGAAATATTACTGCAAGTAAAGTTAATTAGCATATAATTAGTATGTCGGACGTAACATAAGACGGAAAATCTGAAGATTTTTGATAAATCTATTTTTTTTAAATATGTGTTTGCATTTGTCAGGAACTTTACATTCATGAAAAGACAGAAGGGGCATAACTTTCATTTTAATAAGGTTGGCATCATTAACTATGTAGTTGTGAGTACTTAGAGATATCTAAAATGAGGGCTTATTGAAGGACGGAAAGTGTTACGTCCAACCATGGTGGTTAGGACCTTAAAATTCTTTTGCTAAATCACACTTTTGCCACTTTAATTGTGCATCAATTTCTACCTTTAGATCTATTCCACCTAGTGACTACAAAGAAAGTCATCTTCTATGTGTATTATTACATATAAAAGCATCTTTTGGATGTCACCATGGTGTATGTCACAATCTTGGTGCAAATATTGGCCTCAAATCAAGCTTAATTAAGTTAATTAAAAACAAATAATTTGAAGTTGAACCTGTTATTATCTTTTCTATCTCCACAACACTCAGACAAAATAGTGGCATTTCCAGAAGTTAAAATTTCTTCATGTGTAACTGGAATAAGTGACTTCAACATAAAGGGCCTGTTTGTTACACCTTAGCATATTAGTACCCGTACTATATGGTCAAAATCAGAGCTATGAAAATCATCGATCCGTTTTTCGGTCTATTCGTCATGTTAGGAAAACACAATATTATTAGGTGACCACAGCTACCTTGTTAAACCGGCCCAAGTCAACCTTGCTTCCCGGTTTTTCAGATAACAATACACATTGTTTTGTTGTTGTTTTTATGTTGTTGTTGTACGTAACCTTGCAGTAACTCACCTCTTGTTCTGGCAGCATTTTCCTGCTGCTTGACTCCATATTATCTTACAAACGTCAACACAGATATCCAACATTTCCACCCAGACCGTTTACCCAAAATACAACTTATCGAACCCAAATCATGATCCGAAAAACAGCCGTACAACACACACACACACACACACAAAATGCAAAACAAAAGTCCCACAGTTCATAAGGAGTTATCTTCCCCTGAAGTGGGGCTGAAGAGGAGCGGGAGTGCCCGTGCCCGTGCCCCCTTGCCTATTATATTTCAAGAAATTACTGCATCCATCGAGGAATAGATGATTATAAATATAAATATATTTCCAAAAACCTAGGAAAAGTTAACTTTCACCTGAGTTTACTTTATTCAATCAGATTATATTTCCCCTGGGATGTATTTGTATTAGAGGGAATTTCCCCATTGTATTCACAGGAGCTCGTTATCGTTGTTAACTGGTTAGTTAGATGATAGGTGGGTGGTCGAAGTAGAAAATAAATGGCCTAAACAAAAAACATTAACCCAGAAAACCAAAAGTCCAAAAGAAGTCAAAATTATTCTAAGTCCAGCCTAAACATAACAAGCAGCCAGAGGATGCTAGGTCCCCCGCCGAAATGGCAGCAATATTTTTTAGCATTGTTGGTCTTAGGGGATATACATGAGTAAGGACTTGCACAAAAATATGATTAATTCTGTCACCTGACATGATGAATTCTACAAGAAAGAGCAAGAGGAGAGCTTTCCAATGCTTTTTAAATTATATTTCTAGCCCCTGTTAAAGCCAATATCGCGATATTTCATTTTCGTCACATTTCTGAATTAATTAACATTATATTGCCATAAGAGCCATAGAAAATATGTGACCTCAGTGATGAGGAGATGCATATATAAATATATGCATAAACTGATGAATATATAGTAATCAAATGATGCTGTGTGTAGCGACTCGATCGTCTAAATCATTAAGTATACTATAGGTCATGGGTCGGGTCATCGGTACAAGGTCATGTGATCAAGGTCACGGTCACAGGGTCAAGGTCATGAGGAAAAGGTCAAAGGTCAAGGCAAGGTCACAGAGGTCAAATTGATGCAATTTATGTGCTCCATATAGAATATTCAAACTGAAGCATTCGTCTATGAAATAATAAATACGACTCCAACTGGTATCTACAACACAACATCAAACTGTCTTACTAAGATGGTCACAGTCTTACCAACATTACTAAGATGGTCAAGGTCAAGGTCAAAGGTCAAAGGTCAAGCCGAGGTCACAGTTCAAATTGATGCATTATGGGCTCCATATAGAACGCTCAAACTGAAGTATTCGTCTTTGAGATAATGAATACGACTCCAACTGGTATCTACAACAGAACATCAAACTGTCTTACTAAGATGGTCAGAGTTTTACCAAGATTACTAAGATGGTCAAGGTCAAAGGTCAAGCCGAGGTCACAGTTCAGATTGATGCATTACGTGCTACATATAGCATATAGAACACTCAAACTGAAGTATTCGTCTTTGAGATAATGAATACAACTCCAACTGGTATCTACAACACAACAGCAAACAGTCTTACTAAGATGGTCACAGTTTTACCAAGATTACTAAAATGGTCAAGGTCAAAGGTCAAGCCGAGGTCACAGTTCAGATTGATGCATTACGTGCTCCATATAGCATATAGAACACTCAAACTGCAGTATTCGTCTTTGAGATAATGAATACAACTCCAACTGGTATCTACAACACAACATCAAACAGTCTTATTAAGATGGTCACAGTTTTACCAAGATTACAAAGATGGTCATGGGGGCAAGGTCATGGACCAAGGTCAGAAGTTCATGGTAATGGTTGGAACCCACATTATGGTTAAAACTGCGTCAACAATTGATACGTTGCCACCAATTTATCTCAAATAGTAACGCTTATTCAGGATTAACGGCGTAATCGGTATTGGCTGTTCTCACCTGAAGATCAATTTATAAAAGTACCAAGTCACCATTTCTGATATCAGCAACAATTTCATCTAATTCGAGAAAGTTAATCTCCGAATTGTGATAAACAACCTCAAACTCGACGACGTCTGGCAGTGACTTCTCAACAATGTGTTTAATAGTAGCTTGGTACCACACATCCTGGCCGTTATTGTCCTGCCACAGGTGAGAAATCTCTCGTTGTTCTAATAGTTTGGGGTTCCTAATAATGTCCTGAATATTTTCGCCCTCTGATGAGATGGAATCTGTGATTTGCATCAGCTGTTTCAGTTTTTCCTTTACCACAACAAGTGACAACTTTTTCCCCTTACTGTAGAGTGTGAAAACACTGTTGTCTTCATGTTTCTGTAATAGTATTTCCTTTCTAGTTTTAATCTGCGTTTTCACAGCCATCCATTTCTGATTTTCAGTTTTAAGTTTACTCAAGTTTTCTTCCATTTCACGTTCATTGAGCCAAAGGCCACCAAATTTCATGAGGTCACCAAGTATGTTCTCCCTCATCATTCGTTTTCTTTCTTCTTTTTCAGACTGATCCATTCGTTTCTGTCGAAGGATTTCAATTTTCTCCGAAACAAGGTCCCGCTGGTCCTGCCGTGCTTTCTTCATTGTTTGCCTCGCACATTTCCTTGCAGTCGTCATCAACCTTTGTTTCTCCACAGGATCTTTGTTTTCTAACCAACTGCTTGTTTTATTGGACACGTAACAGATTTTTGAATCATGGAAATCCAAATTTGCATTTGGAGCCCGTTTTACAGCATGGTCCAGCATGCCGAACACCCGTTCACCACTCCTGTTGTTTGACATACAGGAGGCAGCCTGGGATTGTAGATCTTCACTTGGGTTGTCAAACTTGCCACCTACCAGCTGCTCTTCCAACTGTCGTTTGGCCACTTCCAATATTTTTGCAATGATTAGTTGTAAGAGTTCCTTGGTTGATACATCACTGTCGCTGGGATTCAACAATGACTGAAGCAGATCATCATTTTCGGGAACAACCTCTTCAAATATGCTCTTGCCTTGCAAAAGCTCTGTGGCATCAACCTCCCAGCGTTTCAACTTCTCTATGGCTTCTTGATAGTAATCATTCATCTCTAAGACTGGTCTGTCTTGATATGTGACCTTAAGCCACGGACCTGTAACCAACTTCCCAATTATGACAAGGGCTCGACATGCAGTTATTAGTGAATCTTGCTTGAGATCAGCATCCACAGCCTGTAAAAGTATGTTTCCTCTACCCCACACTTTATTGAGAAATTCAAGGAGCAATGGCTGCAACCTGTAGACAGCACCGGCATTGTGGAAGAAGATATGGAATCTCTGCCCAACGAAGTAATATACAATTTGTTTGAATATTTGTCGGCTCTGGAGAAATGCCTTGAGCTCGGCAGGACAACCAACCCCATCCTTGTAAAACAGCTTACACACAGCTTTTACTAAGGACTGTGTCTTGCTTTCTCCTCTGCGACTGTAACTATGACTACTGGCAATGGGCTGCTGGCTTTCCCATTCTGACAGGGCCTTATCTGCGGCTTTCGCGAAAGTGTCCAGGGGATGTACCGAGCAATGAAATTCATTTAATGTCAGATCATCTCCTCTCTGGCGATTAATGAGTCTGTTTGTCGCAGTGTTGATGACCACCCGATCCGTCATTGTATTGGTTATGTTCTCGAGTATTGGTTGAGGAGTGTTTGTACCTGTTGCAGCTTCGGCAGTTTCACCGATGTCCTGGACTACAGACGTAATTGATCGGCAGTATGATTCAGCAGTTCCGCGAGCAGATTTTGTTAGTCCTAGTGTGTATGTCTTCTCCTGTGTGGAGACTTGTGTTTCAATATAATGTTCATGTTGCTTAGTTGTTCCATCATATTTTAATGTAGTATAGTTTTCATCTTTCAGTGCTTCAGAAGCATGCAACTGGGAAAGGGCACCCATTTCGCGGATTATCCTTGAGCAGGTGGTTACGTCCGGTAAGCTGGTAAGATATTTTCCAGCAAGTTTGCGGAGGACAAAATCAATGACAGCGGCAATGTTTTCAACTGCAACGTGTTTGGCAGCGCAGAAATAAATTGTTTCCCTCAGTTCATCGGTGTACGTTTTGTTGTCTGTTTTTGCATTTACGGTGGATATGTCATTTAATTTTTCTTTCAGCACATCATTTTCTTCCTGAAAAAACTTGCAAGTCTTTGATTTGCTCCACCATTTTATTGGTAAGTGGGTTTTGTTGTGATCTTCCTCTTGATTTTGTAAACTGATCATGGCGTTTCCTATAGTAGTTCAAAATACTGAATTTCTGGTGCCTGACGCGGGCTAATTCTCTCCGTGTATCAGGGGAAGTGCTCAGACTTTTCCTCTGTTTAATTTCTTTGATGGTTTCATTTTTTCGTTTGATTTGTGCTTCCTTTCTCTTAATTTTCTGTTTTAGATGTTTAGTGGATTTAACTTTCCTTTGTTGAGATACCTTCGCAAAGTCACATTTTAATTTTTCATTTTCTCGCAGCAACCCAGTCTCTCGTTTTAACACAATCTGCAGTTCTGATGTTAGGGTTTCATTTATTTGTCTTTGACCATCAGGAGCACTTATCGATATCAGTTCAGCTGATTCATCTACATGAGGGGTAGGTAGACTTTGTCTTCTTCCTGGTAATTTGAAGGCACTGGATAAAAACTCATGCAGAGTGTCACTATGTTTCTTGGATTTATTTAGTTTTTAGCCCACCATCACCAGATGGTGGGCTGTTCAAATCGCTTTTTGTCCGTGGTCCGTCGTCCGTCAGTCCGTCAGTCAGTCTTGCCGTCCGTCCGTAAACAATTCTTGTTATCGCGATTTCTCAGGAACTACTGCATGGATCTTTCTCAAATTTGGTACACAGATTCCCCTTGGGGTCTAGTTGTGCAAGAAACCTTTTTTGGTCCGATTCGAAAATCCAATATGGCCACCAGGCAGCCATCTTGGATTCCCCCATGAAACCTTGTTATCGTGATTTCTCAGGAACTACTGCATGGATCTTTCTCAAATTTGGTACACAGGTTCGCCTTGGGGTCTAGTTGTGCAAGAAACCTTTTTTGGTCCGATTCGAAAATCCAAAATGGCCACCAGGCAGCCATCTTGGATTTCCCCATGAAACCTTGTTATCGTGATTTCTCAGGAACTAGTACTGCATGGATCTTTCTCAAATTTGTTACGCAGGTTCCCCTTGGGGTCTAGTTGTGCAAGAAACCTTTTTTGGTCCGATTCCGAAATCCAATATGGCCACCAGGCAGCCATCTTGGATTCCCCCACGAAACCTTGTTATCATGATTTCTCAGGAACTACTGCATGGATCTTTCTCAAATTTGTTACGCAGGTTCCCCTTGGGGTCTAGTTGTGCAAGAAACCTTTTTTGGTCCGATTCGAAAATCCAATATGGCCACCAGGCAGCCATCTTGGATTTCCCCATGAAACCTTGTTATCGCGATTTCTCAGGAACTACTGCATGGATCTTTCTCAAACTTGGTACACAGGTTCCCCTTGGGGTCTAGTTATGCAAGAAACCTTTTGTGGTCCGATTCGAAAATCCAATATGGCCACCAGGCAGCCATCTTGGATTTCCCCATGAAACCTTGTTATCGTGATTTCTCAGGAACTACTGCATGGATCTTTCTCAAATTTGTTACCCAGGTTCCCCTTGGGGTCTAGTTGTGCAAGAAACCTTTTCTGGTCCGATTCCGAAATCCAATATGGCCACCAGGCAGCCATCTTGGATTCCCCCACGAAACCTTATCGTGATTTCTCAGGAACTACTGCATGGATCTTTCTCAAATTTGTTACGCACGTTCCCCTTGGGGTCTAATTGTGCAAGAAACCTTTTTTGCTCCGATTCGAAAATCCAATATGGTCACCAGGCAGCCATCTTGGATTTCCCCATGAAACCTTATCGCGATTTCTCAGGAACTACTGCATGGATCTTTCTCAAATTTGGTACACAGGTTCCCCTTGGGGGCTAGTTGTGCAAGAAACCTTTTTTGGTCCGATTCGAAAATCCAATATGGCCACCAGGCAGCCATCTTGGATTTCCCCATGAAACCTTGTTATCGTGATTTCTCAGGAACAACTGCATGGATCTTTCTCAAATTTGTTACGCAGGTTCCCCTTGGGGTCTAGTTGTGCAAGAAACCTTTTTTGGTCCGATTCGAAAATCCAAAATGGCCACCAGGCAGCCATCTTGGATTTCCCCATGAAACCTTGTTATCGTGATTTCTCAGGAACTACTGCATGGATCTTTCTCAAATTTGGTACACAGGTTCCCTTGGGTCTAGTTGTGCAAGAAACCTTTTTGGTCCGATTCGAAATCCAATATGTCCACCAGGCAGCCATTTTGGATTTCCCCATGAAACCTTGTTATCGCGATTTCTCAGTAGCTACTGCATGGATCTTTTTCAAATTTGTTACGCAGGTTCCCCTTGGGGTCTAGTTGTGCAAGAAACCTTTTTTGGTCCGATTACGAAATCCAATATGGCCACCAGGCAGCCATGTTGGATTCCCCCATGAAACCTTGTTATCGCGATTTCTCAGGAACTACTGCATGGATCTTTCTCAAATTTGGTACACAGGTTCCCCTTGGGGTCTAGTTGTGCAAGAAACCTTTTTGGTCCGATTCGGAAAATCCAAAATGGCCACCAGGCAGCCATCTTGGATTTCCCCATGAAACCTTGTTATCGTGATTTCTCAGGAACTACTGCATGGATCTTTCTCAAATTTGGTACACAGGTTCCCCTTGGGTCTAGTTGTGCAAGAAACCTTTTTTGGTCCGATTCGAAAATCCAATATGGCCACCAGGCAGCCATCTTGGATTTCCCCATGAAACCTTGTTATCGTGATTTCTCAGGAACTACTGCATGGATCTTTCTCAAATTTGGTACACAGGTTCCCCTTGGGGTCTAGTTGTGCAAGATACCTTTTTTGGTCCGATTCGAAAATCCAATATGGCCACCAGGCAGCCATCTTGGATTTCCCCATGAAACCTTGTTATCGTGATTTCTCAGGAACTACTGCATGGATCTTTCTCAAATTTGGTACACAGGTTCCCCTTGGGGTCTAGTTGTGCAAGAAACCTTTTTGGTCCGATTCGAAAATCCAATATGGCCACCAGGCAGCCATCTTGGATTTCCCCATGAACCTTTGTTATCGTGATTTCTCAGGAACTGCTGCATGGATCTTTCTCAAATTTGGTACGCAGGTTCCCCTTGGGGTCTAGTTGTGCAAGATGCCTTTTCTGGTCCGATTCGAAAATCCAATATGGCCACCAGGCAGCCATCTTGGATTTCCCCATGAAATCTTGTTATCGCGATTTCTCAGGAACTACGGCATGGATCTTTCTCAAATTTGGTACACAGGTTCCCCTTGGGGTCTAGTTGTGCAAGATACCTTTTCTGGTCCGATTCGAAATCCAATATGGCCACCAGGCAGCCATCTTGGATTTCCCAATGAAACCTTGTTATCGCGATTTCTCAGAAACTACTGCATGGATCTTTCTCAAATTTGGTACACAGGTTCCCCTTGGAGTCTAGTTGTGCAAGAAACCTTTTTGGTCTGATTCCGAAATCCAATATGTCCACCAGGCAGCCATTTTGGATTTCCCCATGAAACCTTGTTATCGCGATTTCTCAGGAACTACTGCATGGATCTTTCTCAAATTTGGTACACAGGTTCCCCTTATGGTCTAGTTGTGCAAGGTACCTTTTTCGGTCCGAATCGAAGATCCAATATGGCCACAAGGCGGCCATCTTGAATTTCCCCTTGAAACATTGTTACCGTGAATTCTTGGAAAATATTTCATGGATCTTTCTGAAATTTGGTACACAGGTCCCACATGGGGCCTAGTAGTGCAAGATACCTTTTTTGGTCCGATTCGAAAATCCAAGTTACGCTCCAAATTAATTTGGTATTCTCGAGATGTGACGTTGCATCGCAAGAGTCGGCGGATCAAACGGTGGGGCATATTCTATATATTGACTATAGAGAATATCCGTACCTTCACCTTCCATATCAAGGAGTTCAAATAATTCGGAATTAAAATGTATTTCTTCAAATTTTAAATCGGCTTTCTTTAGTCCATGCAGTAGCAAGTGAACTGCTCCACCCTTTCGTCTGCCGGCGGGTCGGCTACATGACGGGATGTCACTCTTGTGACTCAACGTCACAACTCGACAACTGTAGACTACTGCATGTTTCGATCCTAGGGAGATAATCAGGATCCAGGCACTTTTGAAGTTTCAACATTACTGCGCGGACCGGATCCCTTCAGTATTAAGCATTTTACCATCTTACTATTTTCGAGCATGGTATCTTAAAAGAGATATCTCAAAATAGCCCAATAAACAGAACAGAATTAGCATTCGTTCCTAATTATAAAATCTTAAGTATGTTTCATAGCTCATGCCAAAGTGTCAAAGAGATTGGTCTTCGCTTCCAGTACCCAATGATGACACGTGCAAAAAAATAAATAAAAAAAATACTACAAAACAAAGGCGAAGGATCCTCCGTACATGTACATTCACTTTCAGACTAACTTTGCTCATTTCTCTTGTATTATAACAACCGACATAAGTAAAGTTTCTAGAAATCTTGAAACTTAGATTATATCTTGGTGTTTTTCAGTGGCCTTTTTCGATCTTTTTCACTTAGATTCGAAATTCTGTAAACAAAATTACAAATCAATCGTCTGTTCTTAATAACAATGGACAAAAAGATCCTCTAGTCATTAGCTTACAATTATCGGACAATGGTGGGCGCCAAGATCCTTCAGGATCTCTCGTTTCTTCTTTTCTTTTGCAGATGTAATGGAGCTCATTAAAGATGACAGCGGATGTCCTCCAGTCTAACGTTCTTTTCAGCATATCGTTCTTCAATGATTGTTTTGAGTTCTCTGCTCGTTGAATGTTTGTTCTGTTCAACCAGTGTAAGGATTTCTTCGTTTGTTATAATGCCGGCCATAATCTGTGGGGAGGGAAAAAATACTTGGGATGCAATCACTGCATATATGTATATTGTAATTTCCTATTTTGAATAAATATAATTGGGTCTCAATTGTCATGCACACCTGCCTTGTTCATTACTGCAATAAAAACAATTATTCAAACCTTTCTTCCTTATAGTTTACTTGTTAAAACAACCCTGCCCTGCAACCTCTTTTGACTTCCGATCGTGTTAAGGCTCATTAAAGATGTTATATGGTTCATTTGTTTCCACCTGTTCGTCTGGAAAGGGGAGCGGGTGGACAGATTTTATTTCAATTTCTAGTTGGCACAACTTCTACTTTTCGGCACAAAATATGCATTGAAAAACACTGATGGGTGGATTGTTAATTTTATTTGCCAAATTAGTAAATATATGATTGTTCTCTTAATTCATTTTTGAAGCATGAACAAATCTCAGCAACATAAATTATCTTTGGAGCAGAGAAAAAAAATGGATTATGGAGGCTGGCAGTGATGATAAAGAAATAATCAACTTTATTAATGAGCCTTATATATAGCCTGGACCTATCCAACTTTACCCCCTCCTATCATGACCAATACCCCCCACAAAATTGTCTTCTTGCCAATTACCAAGTTTTTACGTACACTAGTATTAAATATTTTACAGGCCTAAATATTAACTATTTCTGTGTCCATATACAGCCTATATGTTTGTAGTACTGCACTTTTATTCATTGTTAAATTGGGTGCTTTATTACAGCACAAGACACAATTTATTCATTTGTTTTATCTCCTAAAGTGATGTACTGTATTTGAAAAGTATGCGGAGCTGTGATTTCACCTTCTATTTGCACTGAACAGTAGAGATATACAACTGAGTAGGACCTGTTGTTGTTGTTGTTGCACCTCCAGGCAACCCATATCGGGCCATACGGCCACTTCTACCTGCCGGCGCAAAATTGCGCTGGTGTTACCAGCATCCAGACTAAGATGAACATGAAGTTAAAACTACCAAGAACCTTGAAATAACTTCGTAAATGTTCGTAAGCAACAACTGTCACTGATACACGCGCTCAAACATGCTATTTTATCTAAAATCTGGTAAAAAGACGCAAATATTTACCGATTTTTGTCGATCTCTTTCTCAGCTGTTGTAAACGTCCGCCTCGGGCCTCAGGACACCTCAAAAGTAGGACGACACCGAAAGATAACCTCGAAAAAAGCGTAATATTATTGCTCACGAGAGGAACAGAATCACAAGAAGCACACGCGAACACGACCGTTACGTCACAGCTTCAAAATCAGACAGCGACCGCAGCGCCCCTAGCGGATGTGCGGGTCGCTACTAATGGGGCACCGACGGCAATTGCCGTCGTTGCCGCCGTCAAATTCGAAGAAATTCCTATGTTAAGTTTGCATATTATTTCTATATCATGTTAGTATACTATCACATTTATTTATTTGATTGGATGACTGATTTATTGATTTATTCTCTTGGACAATTTTTTTTTTCAAAGAAAGTACACTTACAATACCAGGGGTGAATATTTCTTCCCACAAGCCAATCAATTGGTAGAGACACCCTTACATTATAATAGCTGGGGTTCAGAGCCGAGGGGTTTCGATAGCGCAGCTTCATGTTTTTCTTGATATCCTCGCGAATGATCGTTTTTCAATCGAGAAAATTGAAGAAAAATCGCGACTGAAGAAAAAACGAATAATGGAAACGATCCCTAAGAGAGTGTGATCTCTGCCACACTTTTCTTTTCAACCTCTGATCTCACATGACAACCCTGTCTTCAGGCACGTTTGAATTCATTTGCAACTATATTTGGTGGAATGAATTATTGCTTCATTGATTTTCATTCAGACTTCAATTCTCGTACGTCAAGACATAGGAAACGTCAGTCGCTTAAAACTGTTGATGGACACACCAGTCATTGTTTTCAGATGTTACAATTTTCACTGAACAGTATACTTTCAGATCCTTGAAAATTTGCTTATAACCTTATACCAAGGAAGTTGAGCTACAACCTTGTCAGTGGTTCAGCTAATTTGCATACAGTCACAGGGATTGTCTTAGTAAGTAGAAAAATAAGTTCACTATTTCTTGTAATCATTTTATCTACCCAATCTAGATAATTCACAAATTGGTGAAAAAGTAGTCAAGTAATGCATTGTCATTATGATTAACATTGAATAATAATTAGTGTCAAATTATAGATCATGCATCATAAAAACAAACGCAACAATTACGTTTCAGAAGTAAGGGAACAACTCACCAACTTTCGCCGAATAAAGATGTTTAACTTATAAAAATGACAATTTGATATGATGTTAACTGGGATTGAAACGATGACCCTCCAATCCCTGGTGTTGCACTTGCTGTCTTAGCTATACTGACTCATTGATAATACTCAAAACTGACTTTATGCGCAACTGGTTTTATAATACAGAAATGACTATTTAGTATTTAATAAGTTAGACAATCCTGTGTGCGAACAATACATCATAGTTGTGCAGTTATATTGTGCACTTTCGGTGACAAGCATGAAATTTGGCACATTAGCTATTTTGAATGATCCTCTAAGTCTTTCAGAACACAGCCTCTCTAGCCTCATTCTCGCAAGCCAGGGCCTTGCTTCACTGGTATTGATGTTCCCATCCTCTTCGGCACTCAGAATCCCTTTAGATTAGCATTAATCACTCCCGTAAATTCAATATTATGTGTATCAGCAGACAATGGGCAGAAACATAATATTGCATTTGACATCATTCTCCCAAATCAGAGCCCATTTCTGCTAGAATTTACTGGTTCTACACTTCACAATTTACATTACTTTGTCAATCAGTTTTACAAATGGGATTACGTCATATATCAGCAGATACTGACCATAAAAGCGATCTATTTGACCTCGTTCTCAAAAGCTAGGGCCTTGATTTGCTGGAGGGCTTTTTGAGTTTGATGTTGATACTTAAATACCTTTCATATTGACTTTAACTTGGCAGTCATTGTCGTGAATGCAATAATTTGATGTACCAAAAGATAATAATGAGAACAGTGATCAATTCAACATCATTCTCTAGACACAGACCTTGTTTAGTGAATTAACCCTGAAATTTCGCACTTAAATCACCTTCGGAATGACTTCGTGGCAAACATATTCATGAATTGAAGGGAGATATCCATAGATACTGACTAGAAATGTTTCTTATTTGCAGAATTTGATTTTTAAACAAAGAAATTATTAAAATTAGCAACCCTCCGAAAGGCTTGGCCGAACATGTCAGATGAGATGATATTTCCTAAGAATGAAATAGTTAATCATTTATATAGAATGAGCAAACCATGTCTTGGTATTGACTTTCTGCGCTGTGGAAAAGAGTGTCAAGGTATTTAGTTTGCAGATGATAACACATGTAAATGCAGAAACTTAATTAAGTATTCTAATCGAATATCAAGACTGTCACAGGCCTCAATTTGAATAGTGCAAAGTGTCATTGTGCCTCTTGGACAGTTCGATAAAGCCTTCACCCTCATTCCATAGTTTCACTGATCAAAGTGATAGACCTGGTACTACATGTAAATTCATTGAAAATTAGCTTTGAAGGAAATATAAATTTTCCATTTTTCTCGGCAAAGTAAGCAAGAAGGGACACGGAAGAGCGTAGATTTTCGCACTAAATCCTTGAAATTTGTATGGATTTCCAAATATTTGAAAGCCTTTTTGATTTGCAAAAATCAACAGCTGAATCGAATGTTTTGAAACTTGGCATACACGATACTTGTACCAAGACATTGCCAAAGCGATCATTGTGACTTCGTCTGTCAAATCAGTATAGACAGTACGGACCAGTCAAAATCATCGGATTTTGAACGAGGAAAGTGAATATATATATGGTATCAGATCTATTACGCAATTGTGGATTAGAAGTTGAAAATTACTTCCCTTGGCATGAAAACACTGGCAGATGGCGTTCTTTTTCTACAACAAATATTGTCATGTGGATCTCCCATCAATAATCCTAAAACGTTTCCAGTTTTGATAATCCTAATATTCAGATGCAAAAAAAAGATAATCTTTTCTTTTCTAACGTGGCCAATTGGCGCTCATATGAAGTCCACTATCTCCGCTGATATATCTTGCACTGTATTATTGCCACTGCCATAGGTTTTGACTTACAATGTAGTCATTTCTCAATTGTTACACCTTGACTTTCAATATCTCTTCCCATTGACCCCACACAAATCACCCTTTACCCATTATGTCCCTTTCCATACATGCTACTCTGATCAAACAGTTAAGCAGTTCACATCATGTGTATACAGGCTTCTCCATGTTTTAACATCGTTAGTTGAGTGAGCGTTAATACTTTGTGCTTTATGATTGAGCATGATTTATTTGTTCAACCTGTTCCATGGATATGATGGGTGACATGCCAATATTAGTTGCCTGAAGATTGAAATATCCTGCATTGACTGTTCACATGTACCCATCCCACTTGTCCAAAGGGAACAGACCATAGTGGTAATACACATGTACATGTACATTTACAGTGTATCAATTATTTACATCATCATATCCCCTATTGTCGCCTGGGCATCCGTGTGTACCTGAATGCTCATTGCTCTGGTGTTAGTGCTGAGCTATTAGGGTACTCTGTCATGTCTGTCTGTCAGAAGTCTGGTGATCAGTTTTGTCAGATTTATCAGCTAATGTCCCTGGTGTATTATTATGGCTTGATCCATACAGGTACATTTGTCTATCTGTACATCTTTAATAATGGGTCTGTCACTTAAATTGCTGCATGGCATACAATGTATTGTGTACAGGCACTACCGATGATGCATTTATTCATGCATGTACATTGTACCTGGGAATAAACCATATTTACTGTTCATCCGTAAATTACCATGCCAAGATTTTGATTAATGGAAATAGATTTGTGAAATGGACATCATTCATTGATCAAATAGTGGTCTGACATACAACCCTGACTTAATGGAGAATGCAAACATATGGTGGGCTTGTTTTACTCTTTGCCCGGCCCCCATAGAGGGTTGCTACCATTGCCCCACAATGACCTCATTTGATGCCCCATTCCATTCCATAATGACGCCATTTGATGTCTCAAACAAATTAATAAATTCATTAGTTCAACTCATTAACAATTATGTCAAGCAGTATTAAATATGCTAAATTACTTACCCTTTTCCATGTGAAGGTAAAAAATATTTTGTGTTAACTGTGTCTCCACTGAATTGTTTTGTACATGTATGTAAGTTACAGTTCACAGGTGAACATTCTAAAGGGTCTACATGTATGGGTCAGCCCAGCATTCACTCTATGGTTCATTTGGCAAAGAGAAGGCTTGCTGACAGAATCAGTTGTGAAACTCATTTATAACTGATGTTGCTGTCTTTTGTCTAATGTTGAATATATTGGTGAGGCCACATACTTTCAGGGAATATGATGCTGAAACTTTCCATATGTTTTGCCTGCTAGACACTGGCATCAAGCAGTTACATGGATTAGAACAGCTGATCGGGCAGACCCAACAGTCTGTATACATTGTACATCATTTGTATAATCAGAATGATTATTAAGGGAGGGTGGCAAAGTGCTGAACATTCCATCCTAACCTTCAGCATTGTCTGTATTGGAATGTGCACATATGGATTCTGAAACAGTAGAAATAGATTTACAGAACTAGAGTTCCATTTGTTTCCAGACTCTGCTTCACAGGCCTTGCATTTTGATGGGGCAGCGCTGGTCAACCCAGACCGTGTGAAAGGCCTCAAGAGTGCTTTTCCCTGCGCTGACTTATCAGCCTGTTAAAAAGAATGTGCTGATAATGTATTTTAATTGAAATCAGCCTTGCTGTGAGCAAAATCAGCCATACGTGTAGCCAATACCAGGCCATCAGCCTGGTGTGATTTTAAGAATGCAAGGCCTGACGCTCATGTACATGTACATGTAATCCACAAATGCTGAAAGATGTTTGGGCAGTATTAGGATGTTTGGAATCTGTACTCATGCAAACTGTAACTAAAGTTCCAGTGTTAATATCTGATCATCTGTTGTGTGGGCAGTAACAGGATTAGAGGGATGGATGAAATGTTTGGAAGCTCAAATACCATCGCTCAATTACAGGCATATTGGGAGTATTCATTGGATCATGAAGGCAGTTTGGAAAGGCTATTATTAATAAAACAGGTGGCAATTTTGTCTTCGAAGTTCTGTCATGGCTTGGCTTTGTCAGGTGAACCATGACTAGGAATGATGTAGTTCATTTCCTCTGAACTTAAGTTCTACATGTCGAACTAGTCGACTAGCTACTGACTAAGCTTGTATAAGAACAAGATAATAATCATGATACTTGTAGTTTCCATGTCAACCTGAGCGCCAGGGAAGGTTTGTGATATGTCTGAAAAACGCAAGCTTCTGTCGCTGTTTTTACCCCTGGCGCACAAGGGTTATATTCCTGCATGGTGACAGGTGGGACTTGTCTGACTGATTTTCTTGATTTCAAAATGGTTCTCTGAGCATATAAGAAAAAAACAGTCAATTATAAATATAATATAATTTATATTGATCTGCTCCAGGGGTACATGTAAGTTCAGTGACTTGAATGCGTTCTTTTGATATATCATGACCAGATCTTCCCTGGAGCCCTGGTTGGTATCCAAGCATGCCAAGTTCAATCGTATAGCATATTGTACTTGTGTACTAATGGCTTTGTGTTGGAAAACCTGTCCAGACAGTATTCAAGTCTGGGATATGCTTCCCATAGCAACTGCACAGGAGTTCTTATTAAACACTCCTGTGATCCGATATCATTGGGTGTAGTAACCCTTTAATCAATGGCTAATTAACCACACTGTATTCATGATACTCTGATGTTTATGCAGAGAGAGTCAAGTGTGATTGTCACCAATCAATATAATTATTATAAATTGACTGGAGTTCTTCCCAGAATTATCAGTCAGTATTGTGATGTTGGAGCTCATTATACTGTCATGTTGTTTCTCTGCTATTCTCTTTCATGGAGGTTTATCTCAGGGCATTATAGCAAATATTAAATATAGAGACACAGTAGAATACAATTGTTACTCACTAAATGTTCAGCTTCACTGTCACTATTTTGAAGAAAAATAATATCACGATTGAGGGAGGTTTTTGAAATCTTTTTATTATTATTATTTTTTATTCACACAGATCAAATATAAGCTTATCCATCTTTTCTGGCAAACCTACATGTATACAGTTGTTCTATAAAATTTTCTGGAAACCAACGTGTTCTTTGAGTTTACTTGAAGAGTCTGCATGTCTTCAGCAGTACTATTTCCATCAAATAAAACAGTAATTTGATTCAGTGTTCAAAAACATTATAATACTTTGGCAAATCTTTGAGAAAGAATGGTTCCAAACCCTGATGACGTACATGTACATGTATTATATCTCTCTCAGTCACGTGATGGATTGTGTACATTCAATCATCTGCATGACACGTGAACACTTATCCAGAAATCTAACATCGCTTATATGTAACATGAAACCAATTAAATTGTCATTGTCAACGCAAAGTACATGTGCCGCAAGGTGGGAAGTCCAATATGTAACTCGATACACCAAGCCCCATGGGCTTCCAGGGATTGACCTGGGATGTCGTTGTGCACACCGCATGTCAAGGTAAGAATAGGCCTCAGCTCCTTGGAGAGCTTGTCGTAAGAGGCAACTACATGTAACTGAGGCACCCGTGGGGCACCCGTGGGGTTCCCGGGTGTGAAAAGAAATAGGACCCCACCCATGTGATTCCCGGGTGTGAAAAGGAATAGGATCCAACGTGGTGATATGACTGAAATATAGTTGAGAGCAACGTTAAATCATATTCACTCACTTACTCGATACACCAAATTAAAGCTTGCTCTTCTGACTGTGCCAGTCCAGGGACCTCGTGCTGGCAATTAAGTTGATGTCATGCTACATGAGGGAGGTGACAGGCTAATTGAGTTGTATAAAGATCCCTGTCAGCCATTTAATTGTCATGAATGTTGGGGGCCTGCATTGCATCAAGGGATAGAAATGGGATTTTATTGTTGGATGTAGGGGGCCTATGTCATCAGGTTTCAGGACAATTAAGTGTGTAAAAACTAAAAAAAAAAAAAAAAATCTGCTATTGGTATTAAGGATTCAAGAAAGGATGAAATGACCAGTGATTTTGAAGCTGGAAATTCATTTTATTCAGCCTACAGATGACCCTAGCAGCACATCTTATTTAGACCTACATGTACATGTATATCTCTATAAAATGAAGCGGGCCTTCTCTCTTGACTTTACGACAAAAGCGATGATTACTATCTGGAACTGCATATGGTGTATGTACATATCACGCCTAGCAGCATTTTCTAGATCCTGTGTTAAATGTGACGATTTTAATCTACGTCATAAAACATTATTGCAGAAACTTGTAAAACAGGCTAATTCCACTTAACCCGGGGCTGGGGGCTGTATGAACCTATGTATTTCAAGATCCTCATTGTGTTCATATTAAGTCACAATCAAAACGTGACTGAGATACATCATACTGTAGAAATGCTAGATAACAACTTCACAACATACATGTATTAAGAATACTGATCAGTGATACGGATTTGATGTTTTTGGAACATCATATCTTGCTGGCATCATTGAAAACTGTTGACCGCTTCTCTCGTACAGGAAAATTTGCCTAGTTTTATGTACATGTATACTATGATTTATCCTTTTAATTTGATGCTAATGTTATCATATGAATTAGATCTTTGGATTATGAATGCAGAAATTGTTTAATGTAGGACGGCTGAATATTAAATGATGGACTAGACGCTTGTAGTTCAGTTACATGTATGTGCATGATGTTCATGTGTCATTCCATCCCATGTATACATGTACATGTACGTACAAAAGTTGGAATTCCTGCATGGCTTTAGCTGCACATGCTGCAATGGTGATTGCTGGGAACTTACATACCGGTACTCCATGTATATATTTTCTCAGGTATTGCTGAAAATTGGGAGTCTCGCCCTTTATATCTCCAAGATCTCCACCTTGTACAATTTCAGGAATGTACAAGTATGTGCAAGTATGTAGATAAAACTTGTGTGTCAGTACATGTTACTATGTCTATGTGCTGGGGATATGGATGTTGGAGAGAGGGAGAGAGAATTACGGTTTAACGTCACGTTCAGCAGTATTTCAGCTATATAGTGACAAAAATATGGTTGCTGGTTGTTCAATATAGCTTCCATTGCTCCAATGGGGATGAGCTAGTAGTACTGCTGTTACAGCTAGAGCAAACTCTGGTGTATACACCAAGTCCGATCTGCAGTGTCCCACACTGTAACCTATAATACAGGCAGATAATCCGATCAATTTGGTTGTCAGTTTGATTGGAAACTGTTAATACGGATAGGAATGAATGATTGCCACTTATTTATTGAACATGGGCTACAATGTTCACAGCACAGGCATGAGTACAGTACTGGGCTCAGACTTTACCTGAATGGTCATTCCGCCAGTGATCAGCCAACCCATGCTATTGATTGTACTCCCGCCCTTTGAAAGTTAATAGTCTAAATGGTGATAGTTGGATAGTGCTTATTGATCAACCAACAGTACAATTATTTTACCACATTACGAAGTTGTGTAGCTAATCCACCCAAAGGACCAGTGCATATGAACTGTGCCCCCATATCCCCATTGCTACATGTACTATGTCAGGTTAGGGGAATCCCGCTCTCTAAAATGGAGGTAAAAAGGGTCGTTTTTCGCTCAATAAAGCAGTTCACATATTGAATTCAGCAAAATCCTCTTGAGGTGCATACAGACATATATCTATCTGCATTAAATGGTAGTAAAAAAGTAAATTGTCATCTATCTAATTTTCATAATAATAGGCCAAACATCCTTCGCGCTGTTTAAACAACATTGGCTGGTTCTTCACAATGCAAATTAATTTTATGTCATGGAACAATAGATAAATCAATGCACCTGAAATTTTGATGCATTGGTTAAGAGGGAATCAAAAGTTATTGAGCAAAAATGACCTTTTTGACCTCCATTTTAGAGAGCGGGATCGCCCTAACCTGCATGTAGAGGTATATGATATATAAAGAGCAAATGGTAAGGAAGGTCGATACTCACAACCAAGATAAGATAAGATAACTTTATTGACACTTCAGCACAGTCAGGATCAGGCAATATGGTCAGAGTACAACAGACATACAGAAAAATGATTTGAACAATAGACTATACATTTTGTCATATATCGAGCTCAATGAGCCAGCTTCAAGATGATGATCTAATTAATTAATTAATTAATTAATTGAATTAGATCCAAGATGATGTCTACACAACCCAAACAGAAACACTAAATACAGTACTTCGGGTTTGGAAATAGCCGAAGAGCTAAAATTCACTCTCCTAGACAACATTTGGAGAGTAATTTCTGGGCCAAGATGACTGATTTCACACTATGCAATGCATAATTGTTATCAATGAATATGAGGCGGTGTTTGTCACTCTTTTAAGTTTAAATTTAGGGGATTGATTGGGAGTGATCAGTCTTGCTCTTCTTAAATACTAATACCTTTACCAAAAACACTTTAATCATAGGATAATAGAGATTTTGAATTACAAAGCTTGTGACTTTCAACCAGGGTTGGATGGAATATTGCCCTTTGTGCATTCTGTATAATTTGCTCATTTCAGTTACAATACAGCAGCATGTTGAAGAATTCAAATTCTCGAACTATTGTTATTTTCCAAAAATGGTCACCGACATCAGGGTGCGGAATTAGGTTTTTAGGTAGTTGCTCAGGGACAACCACTTGTGATATTCTGGTTGCCCCAAAAAATAAACCACTTGCCCCAATTCCTTTTATCGTTTCAACCTTAAATTCACATTTTACATACTAATTGGTAATTTTTCTAATCATTGTGAAATTTCCCATAAAAAAAGTTGGCAAATGGTCCCAAATCATGTTACTGATCATTATTTCTCAGTTATTTTAATGATTTCAGAGACCCCGCAGGGTGATCAAAGTTATTAAAACTGATTAAAATTTGTCCCTAAAATTGTTGATTGAAATGAATTAATTATAGGGTGGATGAATTTCCTAATAAAAAGTTTCCACTTCGTTTTATGAGAAGCTATTTTTTATCTAAAACGAATTTTTATAGAAAATGTGACAGAGCACTTGTCACTGAAGGAGAAAGAAAATTGAAAATAATCATGCCTTGAATTTTCGTTTTATGAGAAGCTATTTTTTATCTAAAACCAATTTTAATAGAAAATGTGACAGAGCACTTGTCACTGAAGGAGAAGGAAAATTAAAGCTGATCATGCCTTGTATTTATTTTGTTTGAGGAATAATAGTAAAAAGAATGCATGGAATGGTTTCATTTCTCACTTTATAAAACAATGTCCAAACGAGGTTTTGTCAAAAAAACTAAATTAAATTAGCTGCATAATGTTTATTTTGTAGCAAAAAGGAAAGAGCCATATCCACACAACACTCTCAGTGCAGGCCTTAATTTAAAGGAATAGACAGCCTTTGATAAGCGTATATTGCAAATGAAAGAACAATTCCAGGAGTGTCCAAAACGATTTTTATTTCAATTTTGCAATTTTTTCCAACCGAATAAGAAGCCGTCAATGATAAATTCTGTGGCTTGTAAGGGCGCCGCCATTACGGCAAGTTTAGTGACGTCACTGGGCCGCAGAACACTGCAGTGAACTGGGAGGAAACACAGTTTGCCATGCACTGGAATAATCGCAGCCCAATAGGCCAGCAGGTGTGGATACATTCTTGTATTCTGTACCCTGTAAATACTGGCTAATGTTTGTACAATAACAATGATCTGATCCTTGTTGAGAAATCGGGGTTGATCTGTCGTCTAGACTGTCTAAGTGTCAAAAAAAACACAGCATCGAGTTGTCTGATAAAATATGCTTTCGTTATAGGCTAATACTTTTCAGCTGATCACTATACGCCAACATGCGTCAACATAATTCGGCAGTAACTCACTGAGATTGTTTAATGTAACCGAAATTGGGAATAATTCTGATTTCTGTGTTACCAATTCAAAGAATCGAGCCTCAACAAAGACCGGCACTCAGCCAGAAAACGAAACTAAATCTGCCTTAGCTGGAGGCTCATTTCTCCGGGAAAAGATTGTCCGGAGATTTTTCTCACCGTTGAACTGTTACCGAAAGAAACTGTTCAGCATGACACGGCCGTTAAACACCCACCCAAATATCTAGCGTGCGAGAAAATTTACCTGAGAAAGTTTATGGAATAAATCCTTGTCAGCTAATGTCAGCACTTGCACATGTGCTCGTCTGATCGTTTCCTAACAGGACATCTCACAACAGAGCCGACTAAACGAAATCCGCGACCCGGCCGGCTTCTACGGTATATACATTGTACATCCTCGACCGATTTCTACGGTAGATCGTCTTCAATGGGCTCGAACACGCCTGACACTTCTTGTATCCCTCGACACTGCCCCCAAGCAGCGTAGATGAAAGCATGGTTTCGCCCAGCCAGCCATTGTCATCAGTCAGGTTAAAACTCCAGGAAATGCAAGGCGTCGGATACTTGGAAAAAGTTGAAAATCACTTGCTGCCATGTTTGCTCTCTGGCCCATTGACGTCATGAGCTAGTTGTCACGTGAACATCACTCGGCCGCTCATTGGTTAAACCATAAAGATGGCATAAAGATGGCGGCTCCCTTCATTCAACACATCTGGTTATTTTCCCAATGTTTGGGAGTATTTTTCTTCGTTAGAAAGAATCTCAAAAATAGGAAAAAAATATTTTTGGGCACAGTTTGGATTGTTCTTTCAGTCGCAGTTTACGTTTGCCAAATGTTGTCTATTCCTTTAAAGTGGTAAATAAGTTCTGGAATTTCCGATTGATCAAGTTAGGTCCCCTTATGTAACTTTCTTTTCAATATGGTGGGAGAAAAACAACAACAACAATGAAAACGATTTTTTCACATCCTGTTTTGAAGTAAATAGCTGCAAATCCTTGGGAAAAGTAATCATACATAGATTTCATGGTTCAATGAAGTATTAGTAAGCCCAATAAGCTACAAGATGTGATTTTCATTATTTTAAGGTACTTGCTTCTGGGCAACAGCATCACCGAGGTTGATTGTCTCAAGCAAATTTCACTTGCCCGGGGCAAGTAAAGGTGTTAATTTCGAGCCCTGAACATGTATTTGTTGTTTTGCTATATTCTGCCATATTTGAGCAAATTTACAACATTTGCCTCAACTTTATAAGATCACAAGATTTAAATGGTGTGAATTGTTACACTGAGAGATGTAATCATGTAATCTTTCTCAGGCCTTGTGATTTGAGGTGCGCGATCGTGCACGCGCACCATAACACGCCTGAAGAGGCACTGAGGTGCGTTTTGAACGCGCGCCTTAAACTTTATGACCCCCTTCAAACTTTCGTTATGACAAATTTTGACGCGAATTCGCCGATCCATTCGTGTGTAGATTCGCCGGACATGGCATCCGGGCGAATCGAAACGGATTCGCGTAGAATTGAACGTAAAATTAAATGTCACCAGTTGAAAATTTACGATTGAGCCCCGTTCGCCGATCATCAATGTGCATACAGTTATTGCTGTCGAAAACTGGACTCTATATCATCTATCTATTGCCACGTGCCAGTCCTAGTATGTTCGCGCGTTTTCATTGGCTCGTTTATGGCAGCCCGCCAATCGCTGTCATTGAAACAAGTGTCACGGGCCAACTTCCGCTTGGCCATTTGAAAACGAAAGGATGAAATGGCTTCCGACACAGGGCCTAAAAATGCGGAAACAAATTAGAAAAACGACCCTGTGTCAGTGGGAAAATAGCCTGAGAGATAACTTTGCATTCCATTTTAACGATGTGGGCGATAAGGTGGTACAGGCCTTTTGCAAAGTGTGCCAGAAACACTACGATCAACTACTGCATGTGTATTGAGGCAATATAGTAGCCGACGTCAGTTAAGGCAAAAACGAAACTAGATACCTGCTGAAGCCAAACTTGGTTAGACACGTAAACAGCGATGTCCATCGTGGGTGTTTGAAAACTGAAACTGATTCAGACATTCCAAATTTCTGTTACTGAAGGCAAGTGAATGGATTGAATGATTGAAGTGATGATGATGACGATGTAAAAATTGCCATGTGCCTGTCCTAGTCAGTTTGTTTTACAATTTGTGGTTTTTCAGAGTTTTATTTCTATTTTGCCAATCTTGTTTTCAGCCTTTCACTCAAGCTCATTAACTGATTGTGTGAATTTTAAATACAAAAAAAACAAACTTAAAACAGTGTTTCTTGATTTTATTATTACCTCATTATCTTTCATAGCTAATGTGGAGTAAACCAGTAAATATTAGTTCCCCCTGGATTCTCGTGAAACATTGCTGCGAGAATCCATGAATGGCTGGATTCTCGGCCAGCACACATTTATTTCAATTCACACCTTAACGTTTCAAACACTGTATCACACACCTTAAAAAAATTTAGGTGTGCATTTTAGGTGTGCTAACCACACACCTCGCATGATTTTAGGTGTGCTTTAATCACTCGCCAGGGCCCGTACAAATCACAAGGCCTGCTTTCTCATTGTCATTCGGTATGTAAGGCCTTTTGATGAGAGTGAGATTTACATTTGGTTGTCAAGATGGACGCTCTTCAACAGAGTTGATATCCTTGAGACATATCAAAAATAGATGCTGGTGAATGAGGCTCCTCGCTCCTCCTGTATAGATAAAATGGGCGACCATTAAGTGGAACCATTAAATGTGATGTGTATTGAAGTGATATGTCCGTAATGCTAATAATATTGTCTGATTCATCATGATCATTCAATATTACATGTGTATTATCATTAGTTGGTCCAAGTTTTTACCCGAATTGCGAATAGGTCTTGCACTCAAGAAAGTTACTATTTGTGCTCTGATTGATGATATGGTCTGACGGATTGCTTTAGAACACCGGATATATTTTCCTACGAAGTAGGCTACAGATCGCAAATTGTCCGGTAATGAGTGAGTGAGTCAGTCCATCCGAATCCTTTCGTCGGCAAAATAAGGAGAACCGTTGACATTAGAACCTTGATTTTTGGCATGAACGTGCATTAGGGCATTGTTACCAGCAAGTTCTGATCTGAAATAATTCTGATTAAAATTAGATTTATAATTAACACTTCAGTATATTGTTATATATATGTAAGCTGTAGCCTGTAACGTGTAGGCTATCCTGTTTCACATCCAAACTATGTATGTCATCATTGCCAAGAAAACTGTGGTCCGTTTTGCTCCAGCGTTTTATCGCATTTAATGAGTAGGCCTATCAGTTACACTCCGGCTAAAAATACCCTACTGCATATACCCTCAAAAATTCAGCGCTGTTTGCACAACGAAGCTGAGGTGGTTTAACGTTATCATAAAGAAAATCAACGATCAACTGCCATAGAATATAATGTGAAACAAGGAAACCGGAATAGTACATTCATCAGATTGCCGACACCCAAAATGTGTTGTCTCATATATCTAAATAACAACGTGATGTAGAGACGCTATTTATTCGTCTTTGTACCGGTTATGCTCAGGAAAATCACATAGAATCATTATTATCTTGTGCATAAAAGGTGTTGGTCTCGAGTTGAATTACCGTAAACTACATAAATGCTACCTTTCTATACTATAGTACTATATATAAAAAATTGGTGTATTGTTGGGAAAATAATGTGATTTAAAAAGTTGTTTTGATCCTGGACAAGGGCACTAAAAACCACTAAAGAGATGTAGATGTATTTTCACACGTAAAGCTTGAAATCTAGTGAACTTATATTATTCAATCTGTTTCCTTAAAAAAAAATGTAAAACTAAATCGGTGATCGTTATTTATTTTGGAACGAAGGCGCATTAGGAGACTGTTACCAACAAGTTCTGAGCTGACCTATTTTTGATGGAAATTTCTGGTGATTTATGATGAAAATCAGTGCCCATCTTAATATAGGCAGGATTTCAACTGGGGGTGGGGATTTCCAAGAGTTCAGTTCGTGTTCGAGTCCTAATGCCTACTGTACTTCGTAGGTCCTGTGACGTTAGTCACACTGCTCATGTAGGAGTAAGGCCCACTCATAAAAGCATGTAGCATTTGTCAATCATCTGGCCTGGATACTAGTACTACTCAATCTCTGCATGGGCTGCTGTACCCTATGTTGTAAACTATTCATATGCTGTGTGCCTTTGGTTGTGTATACACTCTGTTCACAGTGCTATGCCTTAATACATGTATTACTAACCTTCACTTGGTCCAATCACCAGGATCATGCTTCTCTGTGAACTCTAACCCTAGCATAATAACTGATTTGCTTGCACCACCTAACTGTCTCGGAATGACAAGATTATGTCAGCATTACGAGGTCAACATAGCCAATAAAACTATTAGAGCGGATATGTGAAAAAGGCACAGCTTATATTAGCCACTGTTTGCAGGGTAGGGCTACTGTGGCCTTGCACTGTAAATTTTGTGTTTGTCGAACTCCATCTTCCCTAACATTTTTATAGTTAAAGGTCATCCCAAACGCTCTGAGGTCAAAAATATAAAGAAATAGTCCTTTCGATTCTGAAAATAATGATATTTTTTTCATAATTTTGTGCAGTCTGGTTGGCGAGATATTGCCGTTTGAAAGGTGAAAATCGCTCTCCTGTCAATTCCAGCTGTGACGTCACGGAGGGAAGCCGTCTTGTATTCTCTATGTTAAAGCCGTATACCACAGTCGTATGTAGCTGCTGATTTCTGGAGATTTTCGGAGTATCGGGGAATCATTTTTTAAATATGCCGCGACGTTGTGTAGTGGGAGGTTGCAGTTTTACTACAGATGACGGTGTTTGTATTCATTTGTGGCCTAAAGACGAGAAAATCGCTGCAAATTGGACGAAATTTGTACGCAACACGAGAGTGTGGAAAGAGGGCCCGAGCCAGTACTCGTATAATTTACTCGGCACATTTTGACAGAAAGACATCATTCGAGGACATCTACAGCGTAGCAGTTGAATTCGGGTACAAACCAAAACTAAAGAGAACAGCTATTCCAACTATCAAACGTAAGAAGAATCAGAATGTGACGGCAAAGAAATCGGACAAGGAGAATCTATCACGGACATCGGCTGAACGAACCTAGCCTACAAGCAAGGCCTCGGGCAGGGAGACAGCTGTACATGCCCTGCTCGCTCTCGCGTGGCATTTGTTGCTTGAGCACCTACAGGTTAGACTGGATGAGTCTCTATTTCATATATACTATTTAATAATAATAATAAAATGATCTTTCATAAATATATATACGTTTGATAAGTAAATAAATAAAAAAAACACCAATTGGAGTGAATGGCTGTAGATACAGAAGTGATAATAATACTTTCATAATCCCTTGACATTTGAGATTGTGGGAATATCATTCGATTTCAATTTAATTGAGGTAATTTGTCGAAAATTGAGCAAATGTGAATGCCGATCCACTCACCACGGCTTACTTTTCGCCATGAATGTCCAAAGTTTTTTTATCAAACTATATAATTCTGAAATTGGTATTTCATGGGGATTATGGGAAAACAAACAAAATTCAAGTCGGACGTATATCAGTAGAGTTATCAACAGTTTACTGTCCATACTGCCGAATCCCGGAGTTTATCCCTTCGAAAAGGCTGCCTCGGTCAGTAACAACAATAACAACACAGATGTGCTCGTTCGTTACATCACAGAATCGTTCTACATTCAATACAGTTTGAAATATATGGACATTTGGTCTTATAGATGACGATAATAAGGTTTCCAGTCAAGTTGCATACCAATCTGTATTCAACAAACGACCTCTCCGAATCCTGTCGTCGTCGAGTTCCACGTTGTCAGAGTGGTTGTCACTGTCAGAATCGGAGCCGTACGGCTCAAATTGATAGGGCTGAATTCCGCCGTTGGTCTGCAAACAACTGTTAATTTGCCCGTCATCATCCTCCTCTATGTCTATTTCATCTTCTTGGCGAAAAATATTTCCATCTAAGCAGCTGATATCGCTCGAATCGACATCTGTGAAGTATGAACTATGATTTTTAAGGATTTTTAGACCAAAAAAAATTCCGTTTGGGTTGACCTTTAAAAAAAAAGTTTTGGTTATAAATGTTGTCTTTTAAGTTGCTTATAGAATTCGGTGAAATCCAATTGATGCGAAATATATCGATGTCAAATATTTTTTAAAAATTTTTTTTGCAAGTTTGTCACGGGAAACACAAAAATTAATGGAAATGGTTGCATCCAGGGTATTGAGGATGACTTTCAGGTCAATCTTAATATTACAGGTCTTTATACGTTATGTTTGCATATTCATGTATTCACAGGAACATGTATGGCAGTCCAGTTTTCACCTCCAAGCAATTTCCATTATTTGAATGAAAATCCAAACAAGTACATGTACTTAGACCAAACATGTAAGATCAAGGCCCAATCAATATGCATGCATTTTAATGCAATGTTCATGTAGGTTGCATGTTTTAATACATTTACTAATATTTACATTTTCATATGGATTTAGACGTATAGTATTGTGTTTATTTACTCAGTTTGACTCTAGAAATATAGACTGATGTGGCCAGTGCACCATACTCCGTCATTCTATTGTTCTGGATGGCCATTCTCATTGATAACAAGGGGAGATAAACCTGGAAGACTGGACATTGTGTTATTTGCCACCCTCTATTATGGGATCACTCTGTTCAGCCACAATCTCATTGAGATCTTTTAGATTCCTCCTTGTATTTCTATGCAGATCTATCATGCTTCGAGCGTGCATTTGCAATAAATCCTGGTTGAGACCGTGACCATGGCCTCATTTTCAACATATGCGAACAACTTTATCCATTAGTTTTTAGTGGATAACTGAAGATATAACTGATCCTGTGGGCTACACTGACAATTACACATAGTGATACATGTACCTGCATTGTGTTCCATTCAACAACACGGACATCCCGAGATTGAAATCTTTACTCGCAGGAGGTGTGAAATGACGTCATTATCACATGACATTCTGCCAAGTTTAGCCACCGGGACATGCTTTAATCTTGGCAATACCGCAAAACATTTATCACAGTGGCTTTCAAGATCAAGAAAATACAGAATTTTGAAAATGTTATTTTCTCGGAGTTAAATAGGCATTTGCAACAGAAGGCATTGCCAAACAAGTGAGAAATGACTACATTGTAGTCAAAACCTGCGGCAGTGGCAATAATACAGTGAAAGACATATCAGCGGAGGTAGTGGTAATTGTAGAAAAAAGCACCATCTGCCAGTGTTTTTATGCCAAGGGAAGTAATTTTCAACTTGTAACCCACAATTGTAGGGATTGCGTAATAGTTCTGATACCATATATATATATTCACTTTCCCCATTCAAAATCCGACGATTTTGACTCGGCCGTGCCGTCTATACTGAATTGACAGACGAACTCACCATGATCGCTTTGGCAATGTTTTGGTACAAATATCGTGTATGCCAAGTTTCAAAACATTCGGTTCAGTCGTTACTTTTTGCAAATCAAAAAGGCTTTCAAATATTTGGAAATCCAAACAAATTTCGAGGATTTAGTCATAGCGCGAAAATCTGCGCTCTTCAATCTCCCTTCTCGCTTAATTTGCCGATCAAAATGGAAAATTTATATTTCTTTCAAAGTTATTTTTCAATAAATTTAGTATCAGGTCTATCACTTCGATCTGTGAAACTACGGAATGGGATTTAAGGCTTTATCGAACTGTCCAAGAGGCATAATAACACTCTTTCACTATTCAAATTGAGGCCTGTTACAGTCTTGATATTCGATTAAAATAATTAATTAGGTTTCTGCATTTACGTTCGTTATCATCTGCGAACTAAATTCCTTGCCACTCTTTTCCACGCAGCAAGTCAATACCAAGACATGGTTTGCTTCTTCTATATAAATGATTAACTATTTCATTCTTAGGAAATATCATCTCATCTGACATGTTCGGCCAAGCCTTTTCGAAGGTTGCTAATTTTATTAATTTCTTTTCTTTAAAATCAAATTCTGCAAACAAGAAACATTTCTAGTCAGTATCTATGGATATCTTCCTATACTCAATTTGCGAATATGTTTGTCATTCCGAAGGTGATTCAAGTGCGAAGTTTCGGGGCTAGTTCACTAAACAAGGTCTGTGTGTAAGAGAATGATGTCCAATTCTCGTTATTATCTTTTGATACATCAAATTGTTGCATTCGCGAAAATGACTGCCAAATTAAAGTCAATGCGAAAGGTATCTAAGTATCAAAATCAAACTCGAAAACGCCTCCAGGAAAACAATGGCCCTAGCTTTTGGCCACGAGGTCAACATCGTTTTTATGGCCAGTATCTGCTATATATGACGTAAACTGATTGACAAAGTAACGTAAATTTTGTATAGAACCAGTAAATTCTAGCAGAAATGGGCTCCGACTTGAGAGAATGATGTCAAATGTAATATGTTTCTGCGCATTGTCTGCTGATACACATAAGTATTGAATTTACGGAAGTGATTAATGCTATTCTAAAGGGATTCTGAGTGCGGAAGAGGACGGGAACATCAATACCAGCGAATCAAGGCCCTGGCTTGCGAGAATGAGGATAGAGAGGCTGTGTTCTGAAAGAGAATCATTCAAAATAGCTATTTGCCAAATGTCATGCAACCGAAAGTGCACAATATAACTGCACGACTGCGAGGTATTGTTCGCGCACAGGGGTGTCCAACTCATTAAATACTACATAGTCATTTCTGTCTCTTCGAAGTGGGCTACCATTTGAAATTGTCCGGTAATGAGTGAGTCCATCTGAATCCTTTCGTCGGCAAAATAAGCATTCAAGATTCAAGATTTTATTGTACAAACACCAGTCAAAGGCAGAGTACAAAATTTTAAGAGGAATACAACTAGAGAAACAATGGAACAGTGACATGAATATTAATATTTATATATATGTTACATCTGAGAGATATGTTATATCTGAGTGTTACCGTTGATATTAGAACCTTGATTTTTGGCATTAAAGTGCATCAGGGGACTGTTACCAGCATGTTTCGAGCTGGCCTACTTTTGATGAAAATTTCTGGTGATTTTTGATCAAAATCACTGGTGAATCTAACTTGAGCCGTGCCCATCTTAATATAGGCAGGATTTCAACTGGGGGTCCAAGAGTTCAGCGTGCGTCGGAGTCCTAATGCCTACCCTACTTCTTATGTCCTGTGACGTTATTCACACTGGGCATGAAGGTGCATTAGGGGACTGTTGCCAGCATGTTTCGAGTGGACCTACTTTTGATGAAAATTTCTGGTGATTTTTGATTAAAATCACTAGTGATTCTAACTTGGGCGTGCCCATCTTAATATTGGCAGGATTTCAACTGGGGGTCCAAGAGTTCAGTGCGTGTCGGAGTCCTAATGCCTACCCTACTTCGTAGGTCCTTTGACGTTATTCACACTATTCTCATATATAATAATTAACGAAGCAATAATTCATTCCACCGAATATAGTTGCAAATGAATTCAAACGAGCTTGAAGACAGTGTTGTCATGTGAGATTGGAGGTTGAAAAGAAAAGTGTGGCAGAGATCACACTCTATTAGCGCATGCGCATTTCAAAAAGTCACAAGAACAACAAGAACAAGAACAAGAACAACAACGCGAGCCTCCCGTAGACCAGCGTGCCGCAGGTAAAAAGGCTGTGAATAACATAACACAGCTATACCAAAGTAAAGACATGGCTTGTTGCCTATAACCTCAGTGTGATGTCAGGCAATGTTGTCATTTTGTGCCTTTGCGACTAAAGATTCGGGTCTCGTGTCATTCACATTGGTCTCTATTTGCCATAAGAGATACTATGTACATGTAAGATAACATTGTATTATCAAGATAGCAAGAAGATGGTTATACATGTACATGTAGGTATAGCGATGTTAGGTATGAACCTACTATAACAGCATGACAGCCCATACATGTATTACATTAAGCTACAACTGTTCGTCTATTTACAGAGCGATGCTGGCCAGTGAAGAGTTACAGGTGTATGACAGGGCACGTGTTTTTCTCGATGAAGATTTTACTGCTGTGGATAAATTCACAGTAAGCAATTACTTATCCCATTACCATTGATTCTCCCATGTTGAGTACATGTAGCTATATAGTGGGACCAGGACTGAGGTCTGCATGGCTACAAGAAACCACTGCTAAATGCTCCTTCGTGAGTCCGACCAAGACTGAGGCTATAGCATGGCTATGAGAATGCTCCTTCGGTTATTGAGTTGTCTGAACAGAAAATTTGTATTACTTTCAGTTTTACTGGCCATACTGACAGTTCTGTTTGATATACTTGGTAAATACTATAATAATCCAGTCACTCTTAACATTCAGTTACCCCCAAATATGGCCTCAATGTTTTACCCCTGATGCGCACTGTCATGGTTTTTCCCATTTCGATGATTTTCTCAGCAGTTGTGGCCCTTCACCTCAAGATCAATATTTGTTTGTTCAGACCATATCTCGGGTTATTTGACAACTGCAAAGCTTACATGGGAGATGCTTAGTACCTTGCAGATGTACATACATTGTTGTTCTGGTTGTAACTTCATGACTACATGTACTTAGCTACCTAAACTATCATGTAGATGTGAATTGCCATGTTTTTACCCTGTAGTGTGGAGGAGCTGGTTTTTTTCAAGGGGGGGGGGGGGATCACACATCCAAGCAATGTCTGATTGCTTCTGTTTGGCATTCGATTTCACTGTATATCATTCAGAATTTGGTCTTCAGTCTGAAAACAGATGCCTGGTGGATGTGAACTCTGGTCTATTTATTCAGTGTGAGTTTAGCAGTGTTCTTGTCTATTTACAGGCATTAGGAAATATATATTTTATCCACGAATCAGTTGAGAAAGTGGAAATCTGGGACTTCCAAGGTTAGTATATACTATTACTGATACCTTGCATTAAACCTGCAGTGTACTTGGGCATTGGATTCTCTCTGGTACCAGAATCTATTGTGTACATGTACAGCTGTTGTCAAATGGATACATCTATTTGAGTTGTACTCGAAATCCTAATTTACAACACTAGCGTAAGCCAGCCCTGTGCTGTAATATTTTCTCAGGAAATCTGTTGCTATTTATCATGATTAGAAAATGGGTATACCGGTAACCTATGGTAACCTGTAACTTTTGGTTTAGGGTTAAAGACATGGTAACACAAAATTTTATGGTAATTAACCCACAGTGCAGGGATGTCAGTAACTTTTGAAGTAGCAAGTGAAACCCATGGACGTACGCAGGCACGAGAAGTGACTTCAACTGTTTCAAGTATGGAAATTACATGGAAAGTAGGCTTTTAGTCCTTTTCAATCATAGTAAAGGGCCAACAAGGGACACCTACATGTACCACCTTCTAATGACATCCCTGAGAGGGGGTCTTCTAAAACTGAAATTGTGAAACCTCCAGGAGAATGGGGTGTACCATATTTCAGCACAGGCCTGTTAGCAGACTTGCCCTTACGAAATGGAAGTATACCCGAAGTAGAATAGAAGTACAGTGGCAGTAGCAGCTGAAAGTATAAAGGCAGTATGATAGAAGTATATACTTCCAGCATACTTCATGAGATAATTATGGTGGCAGCAGTCCTTGCGTTTGGAGGTGAGCGATCGCTCTCGCGCACCATCGCGCACCATCGCGCACCTAAATCATATCCAAGGTACACTGTTTTTCGCGCACCTAGATTCAGCAGATTTAAATATAGAAATAAGTAGGCTGTGTCTGCTAACGGCTTTATTATTAAATGTACGGACAGTTGGTGTTAATTTTGCGAACTCTTCCACACTGAAAATCACTGTGAGAATAAACTGAAATGCCTTTAATAAATTTTAATCAGCAAACGATCGCCGTCAATTCCAGCGCGGTCATTATTTCTTCGCTTGTTTGACAATCGGTAGTCTCTTGCACAGGCTATTCCTAGCATGGGATCGTGCAATATTTGCCACGTGCGCGGAGAGCTGACAACAATGGCGGTAACTGCAGCAAATCTTCCTTGAACAAGTTGAAGCATTTGACGAAGTTTTCTAAGAAAGGTAGATGATTTACACATCATTATCAGCACACAGAGCCTGTAGTCAGTAGGATGTCAATACTCTTGGGCAATATCGAACTGGGACTCGTCTGATCATTCGCCAACCATTCTTCTCGTTCACTTAAATACTATCGGCCGATTATTTTCGAGAACCTCCACGGACACTGCTCTTCGCGCATGATTGGTTCCGACGAGTATTATATGCAGAGTGAGCTTGCTCAATCTTCTGGTACGTGCTACCCACTGGTGACTGTTGAAATCTTCATCACTTTTGATATTGACTTGTTTAAATTGAAATAGAATCATTTATTTTCATTAATTTTTCGTTTGAAAAATAAAATAATTTAATCAAAAATATAATATGGTAGGTTAAACAATTAAAACAAAATCACTCCCCTCACGAAATTTGGGAGAGCGATTTTCAGCTCTCGTATTAGCTCTCCTCGGTTAATTTAGGTACACTTTTTTTAGCTCACCATCTTTTTACAAAAGACAAGGACTGTGGCAGTATGCTGACATTATGTTAATTAAGCTGCTGTAACCCTTCACAGAAGTATGGAGGCAGTGTTATGACAGAGGGCTGGCAGCATAGACAGAAGTATATGGCCAGTATGGTAGAAGTATAGTGGAAGTATGACTGCAGTATGCGGACATTATGTTAATTAAGCTGCTGTAACCCTTCACAGAAGTATGGAGGCAGTGTTATAACAGAGGGCTGGCAGCATAGACAGAAGTCTATGGCCAGTATGGTAGCAGTATGGTAGAAGTATAGTGAAAGTATGACTGCAGTATGCTGACATTATGTTAATTAAGCTGCTGTAACCCTTCACAGAAGTATGGAGGCAGTGTAATGGAAGAGGGCTAGCAGCATAGACAGAAGTATATGGCCAGTATGGTACATGTAGAAGTAGAGTGGAAGTATGCCTGAAGCATAGTGGCAGTAGACAGGCTGAAGTATAGCAGCAGTATAAGATTGCCCCATATACCAAGTGTGGTCAAAATCAAAATGGTATACAAGCATCCTCTTTCAGGCAAAATTGACATGCATATCATACACACATGAATGGTGGATATTGCTACATTATAACATGGACATATGATGTAGTTTAACATGGTATACATGTTTTGGGGTGTAATTAAACTGATTGCCCTGGCTGACAATTATGCTGTATTCTCACCATGTTAAATTTTAGATCAGGCATGCCATAATGTTGGCCTGTAATGTTGGAAAAATATGCAGTATTGACAAAATATGGGAATGGAATGAAAGGGGAATTCTTCCTATTGACATCTAATATATTAATGCTACTTACATGCATCAGTTCATGGACAAAGCTGTACAGAAAAAAGAGGCATACTTCATAGATCTGCTCTCCATGTGCCATATACAGCGACTGTGTATTCACTGGAGGGAATTTCAGTTGACCTATTTTTCAAATAAATGAGCAATTCCTATCCCAGCATTCCTCTCCCTGAAGTATAGCAGCAGCATAGTTTCCAGTCCAAAGCCTTTTTTGGTAAGGACAAGTTGTAGAAGTATAACCGCAGTGTACACAGCAAACAGCTAAAATTGTAGCAGTATAACAGCAGTATACACCTGGATTTGCTAAAGTATTGGCAGTATACCAGAAGTATAGAATTTACATTTTATGTGATCAAGTTGTAGAAGTATGGCAGCAGTACACAAAGCAAGAGTGTAAGTGCCAGAAGTCTAGTGGCAGTATGAAGAAAAGAGCTGAAATTGCACAGAGTTTCAGAAGTATGACCGCAGTAGAGGGGAGGTCTGTTGAAGTATAGTGGCAGTGTATACTTCCACAGAAGTATATACTGCTCTTCCGTACGGGTTGGTGCCTTGATATTGCTATGGGCAAGCTTGCTATGGCCGCTATCAATCATGGCTGTTTCTTTTCTTTGCTCTCACAACGTTCACGAAATTCAACAAAATTTTAACTGCTTTGAAGAGATGATAAACTACTGATAATTTTTGTTGTCCCCCGCTACTTAGTTGGGGGGGGGGGGGGACTTAGAAACACCGGTGTCCGTAGTTCCGTAATTCCGTAAGATTTTCTTGTCCGGACAATAACTCGTGAACGATTTAACCAATCAACTTCAAACTTGGGGTGTGCCTTGACATTGGCGAAAGGACGGTTGGGATTGTTTTCCAACAATGTGCATAATCCAATATGGCCACCGTCCGCCATTTTGGATTATAAGCAGTTGGATCTTAGATTTTCTTGTCCGGACAATAACTCGTGAATGATTTAACCGATCAACTTCAAACTTGGGGTATGCCTTGACATTGGTGAGAGGACGGTTGGGATTGTTTTTCAGCAATGTGCGTAATCTAATATGGCCGCTGTCAGCCATATTGGATTATAAGCAGTTGGATCTTAGATTTTCTTGTCTGGACAATAACTCGTGAACGATTTAACCGATCAACTTCAAACTTGGGGTGTGCCTTGACATTGGTGAGAGGACGGTTGGGATTGTTTTTCAGCAATATGCGTAATCTAATATGGCCGCCATCAGCCATATTGGATTATAAGCAGTTGGATCTTGTCCGGACAATAACTCGAGAACAATTCAACCGATCTACTTCATATGTGGGGAGTGCCTTGACATTGTTGAGAGGAGGATTAGGATTGTTTTTCAATGACGTGCTTAATCCAATATGGCCACCATCAGCCATATTGGATTTTAAGCAGTTTGATCTTGTCCGGACAATAACTGGAGTACGATTCAACTGATCTACTTCAAACTTGGGGAGTGCCTTGACATCGGTGAGAGGACGGTTGGGATTGTTTTTCAGCAATGTGCATAATCCAACATGGCCGCCGTCAGCCATATTGGATTATAAGCAGTTGGATCTTAGATTTTCTTGTCCGGACAATAACTCGTGAATGATTTAACCGATCAAACTTGGGGAGTGCCTTGACATTGGTGAGAGGACGGTTGGGATTGTTTTTCAGCAATGTGCGTAATCTAATATGGCCGCCGTCAGCCGTATTGGATTATAAGCAGTTGGATCTTGTCCGGACAATAACTCGAGAACAATTCAACCGATCTACTTCATACCTGGGGAGTGCTTTGACATTGTTGAGAGGAGGATTAGGATTGTTTTTCAAGGACGTGCTTAATCCAATATGGCCACCATCAGCCATACTGAATTTCGGTGGATTTTAAGCAGTTTGATCTTGTCCGGACAATAGCTGGAGTACGATTCAACTGATCTACTTCAAACTTGGGGAGTCCCTTGACCTTGGTGAGATCCCGGTTAGGATTGTGTTTCATGAACGAGCATAATCCAGTTTGGCTGCCATCTACCAGCGATATTGGATTATGTTGCATTTTAAGCAGTTGCATCTTGTCTGGACAACAACTCTAGAATAATTCAACTGATCGACTTCAAACTTGCAGTTTGGCTTGACATCGGTGAGAGGACAGTTGTCATTGCTTTTCAGTTACCTGTGTAATCCAAGATGGCCACCATCAGTCATCTTAGATTTTCAGCATTTAGATCTTGTGTGGACAGTAACTCTAGAACGATTCAACCAATCTACTTCAAACTTGGGGAGTGCATGGACATTGGTGAGAGGACAGTTGGTATTATGTTTTATGGATGTGCATAATCCAATATGGGTGCCATCCGCTGTATTAGATTATGTTAAGCTCTCCATTTTCAAATCATACTCTTCATCAATGATATGAGATATCATCGACCAAAGAAAATCGACCATAGAGGTCCATGGCCCCCGCAGCAGCAGCGCCAGTTATGGTGGATTACATCCACCATAACTGGTGCTGCTAGCGGGGGACATGGACCTCTATGGTCGAATTTTTTTTTAATTTCAGCCTCGGATAATTTTTGCCTAGTAAATGAAATTCAAAGAAAATTTATCATACTTTATAGTTTCACATTCAAACAATAGAAATAAAAGGAAAATGCCTAAACCACCTTTGATTTATCACACCAATTCTCCTCTAGAATTCCTTTGTTGTTGATTTGAATCATTATCCCGAAACAAGTGAACCTGAAATAAATGCCACTCTCTACCATTACCCATATTTACCATTCACCCAAAGACATGAAAAGCAGACCAAAGCTGTTTCCAGAGTAGCAGATTTCTCTCCCAGAGTTTTAATTAAAACATTATCTGTTTGCTTGAAAAAGCTTAAAAAACAGTTAAAAAACAGCCATAATACCATAATAGCCTCTGTGCTAAGAGTCATAGCCTCTATCCTACATGTATGTCAGCAATCAGAAAAATATCAAGTACATGTAACCTGCTTAGATTTTGACAAAATTTTATTTAGTGATTTTCAAAATCTAATATTAGGGATGCATATATTTCAGAATACGGAAATTGAGGATGGCTGCTGTCTGTCATAATTTATTCATCACACTTTCTGTAGTATCTCTAAACTAGAAACATGTTGATCTTTGTATGATACATGTATCTTACAAGTTAAACATTCCTTGTAATGTTTTGATATAAATTCTTCCCATCTGCTTGGTTGGGTTACATGCTAGTTAATTAAACAGCTATCTGAATGTTTATCTAATATTTAACTAACCTCAATTGAACTTGTGTTTATAGGTCTGTTAAACCACTTGAATCACAGGGGTCGCAGAACGGGGGGGGGGGGGTTGTAGCCCCCCCCCCCTCCCCACACTTTTTGAGACCGCCATGCTTTAAGTCCTATCTTAGATAGCACCAGTCCGTGGCTTTTGAATCATCAGTGAAGTAGTTGTATAATGATACGTTGTTTGAATTTCACAAGGTCTGTTCATGACCTCTTTGAAGCAACATTACTAGGAATCAACATGGGAGATTTCATACATGTATTTTTAAAGCAAGCTTGTAAAGGATAAGTAGAAAAAAACATTTCACTGATTTATTGTGGTCATATTTCAAAATGTGTTATAATTTGAGCTTGCACTCCTGATGCTTCTTGATGTACATGATATATGTATATTTGCATAAACCAATTTCAGTTGATCTATTTTGTAATTTTCAGAGTTCAAATTTTTACCTGTGGAGGGAAAAGAGGTAAGATGGTGGATATTACTTGCATGATTTGATAATAAAAGAAAAAGGAGCGAAATGTGAAGTACCGGTAAACATTGTTCTATTCGCCCAGCGCTGTTTATGATGAACTTGGCACAAACCAGGTGAATATGATCAGATCTAGTGTGTCTCTCAATCTGGGAAAGATTCATATACATATAATGGTACAAGTAGCACGTACTGTTGGAACCACTGACAGAGCTGAATGACCAAAGATTAAACATATAGTGTAACATGTATTCTGTGGTTTACATGCTCCATGGTGCAACTTTGTGATTGTACATGTAACTAGCCATGTCTTCCTCTTTGAGAAGTATGGCGAATCCTTCTTTAATAAATAGTGTTAATCACCTCATATCTCAATAATGTTCTCAGAATTCGACTCTTTATCTCAATAGTGTTATTGACTGAAAATGTATCTCAATAGTATTATTGCCTGTATCTTAAAACTTTGTAGGTTAATGACTGTATCTCAACCATTATTGACTGTATCACTATAGTGTTAATGACTGTATCTCAATATAGTTATTGACTCTGTATCTCAATAGTGTTAGCGACTCTGCACTTCAGGTGTTCCATGTTTTATATTTCAGGTTTTGTCTGGAAATATTGAAAATGTAGCCACAAAAGAAAAAGCCAAATTTCCTCAGAATTTCTTCCCAGAAGTGAGTACTTAAAATATACTCATTGCGAAATATCAGAATCACCAGAATATATTGATGTCTAGTGTGAAGAAAAACCTACATACATGTATACTACTAAATATATCAATACTACATATATGTTACCCATCTAAATCTGAGCAATATTGTGTTGCTTATCTCTCCTGTCTTTATGACAGTCTTGAGGTTAGGACAATAATACTCGGATTTTACATGAAATAGTTGTTACATTTTGTCATGGTCACATTAACAAGTTTCAAATTGTATTCTGTATGAATAATGTACATGATCCATGTCGTATCACTGTTTCCATTTATAGTTCAAGTGGTCAAGAAAAGGATTCCTTCGGACAAGATGGAACATCAATAATAAGTAAATACTCCAACTATCTCACCTTTCATGTTCAAGATTCTGAGTATTTTGGTACTTTTACAAACAAATTTAAGGTAATTTACAATCATGTATAAATGTGAGAAATTCTGGTCGATATTTCATGTTAAGATCTCTTGTTCCAGACTTCATATTACTGGAAGCCTCTCGTTATTGTTGTACTCGGACAGACTATTGTTCTCATGACTCCATCACTTACACAAAAGATTGATTGGAATTCTTCACACTCTACCTTCATATAAAGTTTTGTCATCATCTTACATAGAGTATGTTACATATGTGCACACATTGTATCTGTTTATTGCATTAGATTTGCATTACATGTATCTGTAGATCGCCTGAATCATCAAAGTATTATCTTCATAAACATGTACAATAATGATAACATTTGCGTCAATTGATATTCACCACTGTAAATGACCATTCCTATATATATATCAGCCCTTCACACACAGCAGCGTTGACCTCGTTTCGTAAAACCTGCCCAGTTCCAAAATGTCACATTTCAACATCATAATAGACAATATGTCACAATGTTAGTGAGAATTAACCCTCCTGCTGGGATGTTCCCAGTGATGTTCCTGAACTAAGTCAATTTCCATGAATGTCCTGGCCACGCAGCGTGCGGATGTGCGCACAAATGCCTCTAAACTCGTCTATCAGTTGTAGAAGTGGCAAATGTATTGGAAAACAATGTACAACTTCAAAAGCTGCATGTTGACTTTCCTATTGTTAGCACCATGTGTATCAAACCTCGTTATCTCACGCGGAATCTTGCACAACATGTGTACAAGTGTAAATACTATAAAAAGTTGTACCAAATACATATATCATGGTCAGATAGTTCCTGCAAGGGAGAGAGAGAGAATTTAGGTTTAACATCGCATTCAGCAATATTTCAGCTATACAACGACAGATCCTGCAATTCCTGACTCTTGTCGGATACCACCATTTCCCTGTATATGTTCAGTACCTGTCAATTTGTTTGTTCTCATTTCAGTGTGTTTGACCTTGTGAACATCCACCTTTTTCACGATGCTTCTAATATTGTTGCCATGCAGTCTGTGAGTATCTTGGTACCTTTCACTTGTAGGTTTGCTTTCAGCAGTTTTGTCTGACAGCAGTTTGTCTTACTGAAGAGTAAGGCATATCACGTTGTGCACACTAGTTCTCATCAGATCACCAAAGTCAAGCAATGTTGAACCCGGTCAATATTTGGATGGCTGACCGGGTGCTGTAGTGGCTGGGCTGATCAGAGACCGGAGTAATAGGAACTCAGAGCACTCTTGAGGGCATCGTGATGTGACTGAAAAAATGTTGAAAATGACATTAAATCCTACTCACTCTCTCACTTGTCTCACCGAGTCTTGCCATATCTCCCAGAGGATAGTAGTTTTGGCTGAATTACAGAGTATTGTGTAATGTGCAAATAAATGTACAGGTTGATCTTGTACGGTTCATTTCTCAGTTCTGCCATTCTCCCATTGTCAGGGTTAGTAACCTCATAAACTGTCAGTGTAACACCCTCTGACTGCATTGAATAGAAAAGCGTGACATGCATTCGCATTCAGTCTTGATCAATTTTGAATGACACTCCAGACATGAGATTCGGACAACGCATCCAGTATATCTTTTGAAGAATGGGGAGGAGGAGGAGTAGTAGGGTTTAACATCGTTTTCAACCTTGTTTCAGTCATATCACGACGGTGCCTACATGTGCCAGAACATGAGTGCTCACAGTTCCTATTACCCTGGACACTGATCAGCCCAGCCAGTACAGCACCAGGTCACCCATCCAAGTATTGACCGAGCTTAACGTTGCTTAACTTCGGTGATCTGACAAGAACCGGTGTGTCCAACGCTATAAGCCGTACCATGTTAGATGCTCAATTATTTTAATAGCACGCTCGCCTCTTGTTCAGCTGGAGCATCCTGAGCCCACATTGCTCCGGTAAATTAATGTCCAATAGAGATTGGCTGAGATAAAATTAAATGTACACTAAAGTTGTGCGCTGAGCTTGTAACTACAATGCAATCAGAGGGTATATCTGACAGTGTGAGGTACACAATCTGATACCATGAGAATGAGTTTTGACAGCACAATAGGTGATTTTTAACTTGAGAACATTAACTGAGATGATTCATTTCATAAGTGTTTAGTATGTGAATCAATAACCTGATTAGGAATGTTAAAATGTTTTGTTGATCACCTCTTTCAGAGTCCCTCACTGTACTGTGGTAACAGACAACAAGCCCTTATGCATACACTCCAGAGGTGAGCATTGTGTGCATGTCATTGTGATATTGTTCATCCTACGACTGTCTGAACCATCTCAATTTAAGATTCCATAGAAATGAAATGTTATATGTAGAATCTGTAGAAATGAATCTGAGTATGGAACAAGAAATTGAAGTTCGAATGCTAGACATGTCATCTGGTCAGACTTTTATACATCTTGTCAAAGCCTTTATTGCATGTACATGTAATGATTCTAATCCTTTATTAAATTGTATAGTATTACAGTTTACCTCAATTAGCTACCAGAACCATGCACACTGAGCAAACTCTTGGACCAAATAGATTTTGCAGAAAGCCAAATATCTATTTAATCGTAAGATGTTCTGGCGACTGATGATGAGTTAAACCAGTCCTGTGGGATTGACATATACAGTCATGTCTGTGTGTGCTTGGCCTCTCTTTATCCAGCATTGATGGAAGGCATTCAACCTAACTTGATCACTCTCCTGTGCCAATTTAATTATATGAAACAGTGTGCTCCTCCATGAATCATCACGCATACCACAAATTAGATCAAGATGGTAAAAAATTTACATCGAATCAAAAATTGTTCCAGATAAATCATAGTATAAGCACATTGGAAATGGTTTTTTTTTGTGAAGCATGTTTATTGAATGGATTGTGAGAGAGAATTTTGCCAGGATAATCACTCAATCAATAAGACCCAATATATGTCGCTTGGAAATTGGCACACTCTAGCTTCTATGGAACATTCCCTTGGGCTTTAATCACGTTGCATACAAACAGACTCAATAGAGACTAAAATTGCAATGACAAAGTATTTGGCATTGGTTAGGATATGATCTCAACTGTAACTGCTGTGAAAGAGCTCTGTTATTATACAACCCTCTGGTATCTGGCTAACTTGGCTGTTGGAGGACAGTAAAAGGGATACAGCTTGGGTTCTCAAGCTTGACCATGACCCAGCACTGGAGGAAGTGACTTTGACAAAACGAGTCTATCCTGGGCCCCCTGATGACCATCCTCCCATAAATAAGGAGTTTTTAACTGAACTGTCAGTGTAACACCCTCTGACTGCATTGCGCTGAACAATGTGGCAGGCAAACACATTCAGCCTTTATTGATTTTGATTGATATAGAAGCATATGTCTGCATACAAGAGAGATGGAACATGCATCCAGTATATCTTACAGAAGAATATGCTCCACTATCAGGGATGTCATTGGAAGGCGGTAGGCATCTATCTACTATGATCAAAACCGCCCAAAACAGCTGCCTACTTTCCTTGTGTAATTTTTATACTTGAAACACTAAATGTCCTTTTCTGTGGTTGTCTACACTATGCCTTCCACCTGCTACTTCAAAAGTTAGTGAAATCCCTGACTATTGAACAAGAGTACATGGTAGTTTAGCTGCGACATCCTGAGACCACTGTGATATGTTTAGTAACTGACATTGTTGATTGGCTGAGTGTCATGGGCACAAAAGTTGTACACTGCATTTTCAACCCCAATGCAATCATGGGGTTTATCTGAGAGCAGAAGGTACATGTATATGATGTGATGGCGTGCTGACAGTCTGGCCTGACCTTCAGTCGGATGGAAATCAATAGACAATGGGAGACCGGATATTGATGGAGAAATATCCCATGTAGTCTCTGCTTGCTTTCAACACATCCTTGTGAGCTCATTATACCTGGACGAAAGTTTAACCAGGTTTATTACACTGGAAATCGATGTACGTGTAGGGAAATTACTTTTCTCTTCATCATGTACTGTCAGAGGTTCATGGAAAATCTTCACCCTTATCTGTGGATGTTTGTCCTCTTGAACATGTTGATTGAGTCTGGTGAAATTTCATCATCTCTAGTCTTGGAAGTTTACAGAGGTTCAGCTGAATATTCTAATTTTTTCAGATCAAATATTTTTGTGGGAAAATTTTGGCATTGTAAGCATATTGAATCCAGATAAAGTAATATTCACCTATAAAGTTGATAACTAGATCTGCATTCTATTATAAGGAGAAGTGCATTCTCACTACAAAATACTGGGGTGATCAACTATCATAACATGGACATTCAGGAAACACAGCTGTACAAATGATCAAGGAAAAAAACACCTGACAGAGTGAAAGCTGGCTATTAACATTCACTCCACCAAGCATTAAAAAAATCACCCTCTTATAGCAGAATATGAGAAACATTAAAATTTTTGGCTTTACAAGGATGTAATTGACATTTTATGCTATTCTGTATATGATTTCTAACCCGCACTTTCATCATAACATCAAAATATTGGGATTATTGAGATATTCAATATCACAGAGAGAAGTGATTTCATCCTGTTTTTGGCTACATTTTAAGAGTGCAAACAGGCATCCGATAAACCTGAAAGAAAACATTAATTTGATTTGTTCATACTTCCACAACAAAAGTAAACATAATAGGAGGAATTTCTTTGTAATGTATGATATGCATGTGGATAGAATGATGTTTTTTCTTATATTTATGCTTAGAAGGGAAATAAAATCCTGGGTATGTCTTTTTAAGAACAGATAAATATATCTGTTAAATTCATGTGAGGTAAAATGGCATCAAGTACAATGTATACCAATCCATACAATATAGATGAAACTAAATCACACATGCCTATTCTGTGGATAACAACTTCTTTATTGCTGTGGAACTGATGTTTTATTGGAGATACATTGTACTTCCAACTTTTTCAAAGCTACTGATCAACAGGACAGAGATATCTATTTGTATAGTTTCTCCTACATTTCGGTGGTGACCAAATTAATTATAGTGACTGATCATACTTCAAAGGCAAAATACGAGGGGTGACTGAATATTAATATTGGTGATTGAATTAATGTTTAACATATTATCATGTTGACCATGTTAATGTTACAGATCTATACATGTTTAATGTGTGAACCCAAAATGTTATGTCCTGTGTGGTTAAGGATATGTAACCCCCTGAGGCAGTTTTGTACACCCCTTGATAATTTGTCTTCTGTAGCAATAAATATTCAACATAACAATAATAATGTATTTTTATGAAAGCGTATGTCCTGAGAAATTCATTTATGTAATTTATATAACTGTTGTTTCTACCGTGTAGAAAATATTCAGAATCAAAAAAAAAAAAATGAAATGAAAACAATAACTGAACCTCCATTTTTCAATTGAAATTTCGTGAAAACTGTTTAACATATTTCAAATTTGATGGTTTACCTTGATCAAAGACAACTAGAACTAGTAAATGGCGTCCCACTTTTTTAAATTTCTGCCTAGTTCTATTAATTTTTGGTACATACTTCATGTAAGATATCACGGGAAACGAGCCTAGTTTTGGACGTCGCGATAGCGAACACCATTTAGATAAATAACACTTTTCATAATGGTGGGGGGGGGGGGGTGGTCGGGGTTATATTACAGAAAGGATTTGTATCTAGGCCTATGTCTTTACGAACTTCCAATTTTAAACAGCGGCGTTGCGGTCTTGTAATCTTTGGACGTACATCTTTCCAAACTTTTAATTCTAAACAGCGGCGTTGCGGTCTTCTGTTAGTTTGCATACTGTCAATTACTACACAGCGGCTTTGCGGCGTTGCTAGGTAGGCCTAAATAAGACAACAGGTTATAACTCTTGATCGGATATGATGTGTGTGGATATTTAAACTCTCAATGTCAACCAAGCCAGGGCTTCACATCGGGTTAGCTGGGAAACTATCAGTTTCTGCACAGCGGCTTTGCGGCGTTGCTGTGTTTCACTATCTCCAACGGGATAAATGGGTCATGCTAATAACTGAACAGCCGATCTGCTCTTTCACAGGGTTGGCCTCATGCTCATAGGGACTATCATCCTCTCAACAGCGCATGCTCCGTTTCACAGGCTCATTTATCATCCCTGCCTCCAATGGCGGAAGTTGAATATTACTACGTTGCTATGACATCTAGGGGAAAACCCACATACGCACGGTTCAGTTTTAATCTGGCCGAACAACTCCTTCAGTATTGCACATGAGCAACTACTTTTCATATTCTCTGTGCAACCTGTTACCATCTCGGTCATCTATACGCGGTAAGACTGACCGTTGGATCGTGTGTATCCATTTTCAGCCTACTTTCGGCAACTGCAAGAGGAAATTTTCATAAATTAATACCACGTGACTTGGTCAGCCAATCAGCTAAAGTCTACTGACGTAACCCCAACGTACCTCGCCATTTTCGAATCATGTGATGTCCTACTTGCTCAAAATTACAGATCCACCACACCACTTGGATGATACGAAAGTTATTCATACCTATATCTTTTGTAAGCCCAGGTAATATCTGTTTCCGAAGTAGTATGAAAGCCTGTAATTTATCAGATTTCTCAGATTTCTCCGTTCTTTATCAGTCTGTTCTCCGCCGGATGAAGGCCGAACAGAATTCGGTAATATACCGGATATCGCTCCACGATAATGGAGAAACACGATTCACAAGCCATCTTATGGATGGTGAAGTGTACGCAAATGATTCTCTGTGCAGATAAGCAGGAAAAATAATCTCCAGATAATTATTTTTAACGCCAGCTCAACAGAGGTATTATGCAGACTTGAAAAGTAATCGAAATGTTCGGCAAACATCTATTTTACTATATATGATGTCATATCCGGCGATGTCCGCGCGACCCGGAATCCAGTCCAAAAATCTGACTGGTGGCTGGTCAATCTCATGTTCGGCTATTTCCGTATTCAGCGGCATCTAGCCTCTCACATGGAACGCACAACTCCCCATCTGTGGGGAATGGCGATCAAGTAGTGAGCCGGCTACGAAATAGTGCCTTTGCTAATTGAGCGATCCGATCGCATTTTATTGTGAAATGAAGTTAATTTTAACCAAACAAACATAATTCATTCAAATTATACAAAACTATTTCTTTGTGTTGTTGAATAATAGTAATATATCCCCAGAACTCAGCAACTGGGCTAATTTCCGCCAATACGGAAATAGACAAATGCGAGATTGGTTTCGCCGAAAATTAATTGTGCGCATGATAAGATAAGATTCTTTATTGTACTGAGCATCCCAGTTGAGTACAAAACACATAAAAATTAGAACAAATAAGAAAGTAAACAAACAGGTGCGACGTTTCCGTTTCCGCTCCCAGAAATCCACTCGGCCAGAGGTAAGTTTTTGTATTATTACACCCCCAGCGAGGTGGTTGAGGGACTACTTGGGGGACCTGCGCAGTGACTTCTCAAGAAAGACAAAAAGGACGTCATTTTTACCAGACCGGATTACTCAAATTCTAGAAACCCCAATTAGTTAATACATGTTATTTCCTGATTGCAAGCTCCCATATAAGACATGAGAATCACACATCAACGGTAAATGATTGCAATTGATTTCACAAATAATTAAACACTTATGAATCACAGGTTGCAGGAACTCGACGTAAAAGCCGCCGTCACCAAAAACATTTTTCACACAACGTTCACGGCCACATTTATTTCGTAGACCATGCTGTTTTTTTGTTTCACTTCCTATAATCTCCAGGAACATGCCAATAACAGACAAGATGTGTTTTAAGCGGGAATTTTATTTCCCACAATTTATAAACCGGGAAAATTCGGGAAATTTAAAATTATGAAGGAAGAAAACTTGCATTTAACTGAAAAGTATACTATTTTTAAACATCTGTAGAAAAGATATGCATTTGACAGCAACTACACAATGGTCAAAATAAGAGCTCGAATTGTATATATTACAATTAGATGTAAAAAAATCATGTTAGGAATATTTTTTGCAGAAATTGTGTAATTAATAAAGCCCTTTTATGGAGACAATTCAAAATGCGCACTCGTGATCCTGTCACGTTTTTTTGTGATTCCGTCACAGACTATATGTAACCCCTGTGATAACCCATTCACTTCGTTCTCATGAGGAAAAAAATGCTATCATATTTGGGTACTGTATGTTAGTAAGAAATGTCATATTCGGATAATCAGATCGAAACAGAGCAGCAAATGAATTAGACAAGCAGGTTAACACGAGTCAAAACGCGTTACGGTGAACTTCCACTGTGATTCCGTCACGGAAATTTACAAAGATTATAACGAAAAATGTGCGATATTTCGGATCATATTACATTTTATTTCAAACTTGGCAGCAGTAATTAACTGTGTAATAAGACGTAAAAAACCTGCTTATAGAAAATAAAATTTCAGTAACGAGCCATGATTGACTTAGTTAATGATTGTATTTGATTCCACAACGAATGAATATAGGCTACATGAATCCATATATAAAAAAACGAGAGGACATTGGATGACATGCACCGCCAATAGCGATCCTAATTATGAGCGTATACAAACATAAAAATACACTTCAGTTACAGGTTAAAACTCGCTGCAGCTCTGCTCTGAAATGCAGTGTGACCCATTGATACAGTTATATGATCGTGGTAGGGGTATTTTCTTTATGTATTTGTTGTGAATAACGCACTGAACACCCTCTCTGTTCGCTCATGATAGTCGGAGTGCTCTCCCTTTGCTTTACTCGCGACAACAGACCGACGTTCAAAAAAATAGCGAGGAACGCTGAACATGTGCAGCTGAGTAATCATCTGGTATTGACAGCTTCAAACACGCTCAATCAATTAATGTGAGGAGATTCACTCTTCAGGTACTGGGGTAATTCTGGTTTCTTTGCACCTGATATTTGAGTTGATTCTCAGTCAACCTCGCCACCACCTCAGTAGTTTTCTTTTAACAAATTCATAAGTGTCGAAATCTGGACCTATTGCAAGTCAGTCCATTGCAAGTTTGTCATATTTTCTGATACATTTCAGTTTTGTAAATGGGTGTTTATCATGGGTAAATATTTTAATGATCCTTTGGTTTGAAGTACCGAAAGCGACGTTAAATTAGCTATCGCCTGTTTGTTGTAAGTGTAGGAATATTCAAACAGATTACATGTATGATGACATATTCCATGTTTATAAATGTGAAAGGCCTGACTTGCAGTTGGACAAACGGTTGTAACTTGAAGATATTTGTATGCATCTTCTATAGAAATAATAAGTATTCTATATTCAAGTAGATATGCACCTACAGTATAAATAACAGTATACAGGTGAATGATGATAGCATTTATTCAAACAAGAATTGCTTTGAAACTACAGACAGTTCATTCTGACATGCATAAATGCAAGTTAAATTAGAACTTAGTTAAATCACAAAATATTAATCACGATAACTGAGATTTGTTTTACGAAGTATTATAAAAAAAATCTTTTATTTTCTGTAATTACAGAACAGTACAACGGTATAATGGTATAACAGTATAACAGAACAATCAGTGTACGAGTGTACAAACACTGTGAACAAGTGTTTACAGATTGATGAACAGTTCGATTCAAACATACTGTTTCGAAAGATCTCCAAACATAGTCTGGTTTCTGTCTTTGCATCAAATTTCTGAAGAGCTGAAGAACGTTTCCAGTTCTCGACATAAGATACAGTATTTATATCACCGTATATCATGTTTATGTTTCTTGTATGATGTTTCTTTTAATGTCCTATTGTTTTTAGTGTCTTAATGTCTGACGGTTTAATGTACTCATGTTCTATTTGTTTTAATTTATGTCTTAATGTGTATGCATTTTAGTCCTATGGACAAAACTGAGCAATAAATCTATCATAACCGTGTAATTTCACCTTATAGTATGCAGAGATCCTTTCCGCATTTTTGATCGACTATCTTTGTGGCGCGATCCGTGTTCTGGGGTGACTGTTACATCCATCACGTGACCACGCTGTACTGTAGCGGATCTAGGAATTTTGTTCTTGCTGTCTAGCTTCTCTTTACATTTATCAAAACCATGGTCAGGTATGTTGTTCTCTAAGAACGATCAGAATTTTGCTAAGATGTTCAAATATATTTGTATGCTGGCATACGGTAAAACTAAGCTTTCATTAGAACGTAGTCATGAACCTTGCTAAGTGTTGTTTACACCACAATTCCTCATGCTTTCTACACAGATAAAAAAAATGAGAAGTTCGTCATGTACGGGCTTGGGATCGAATCTCGTACAGATCAAATCTCGTACACCTCGCACGTGTGCGTTCAGAGCACGTGGTGACTTTCTATGTGGATTGCTTATGTGCGGGGGTGAAGTTTAATTTGTCTGTCAAAATTTCTACTTCTTGGTATGATTGAAGTATTTTTTTAATTGTCTTCCGGGTCATACTTACTTCTGCAAGTTCTGGCTTCCATCACACGGGAAGTCCATTTTATCGCCAACCAGTATAGGCAACATGATTGATGACCATCATATTCATTCCACGAAAGCCAGATGACAATTCCATTTCGACAGCTGTATTTATGTCATGCAACACGGGGCGCATTCATTGCTTTTCTTCGACTGCCCCTCCCTATCTCCGAATGAATGTTCACATTGAAATGGCGACAAACTCACATTTCCAATAAATCAGTGTCATCTTCCGGTTGAATCATGAAGTAGCATACAAATATACCAATCTATATATTTCTGAAACGAGTATTTCTTCAGGATTATTAGTGGACACGCTATCAGCTATTGACGGCCGAAGAGTTATACTTCCGATGACTGCCGAAGGTTTTCCAGAGGTAAAATAATCTAATTTTTCGTCCAAATAACGACAGTCGCTGTTCAGCCTTTTAATGTGAACAGGTCAAATTGATAAATTGTCCAATTAGTATATATTATTTATTTCTTCTAAAACTAAACAAATAAATTTTTTAAGTGCATGAGCAATGATATTTACAAAAATTCAGCATACATTTGCGACTTTTGTCTGCTGTACGAGAATTGCTCTCTCTCTCGTGGATGAGAGGTACCTAAAAAGTCGAGTTAATAACTGCTCCCGCACGTGCAGGGAAAGGTCACGTAATCCGCGAAACTCCTCCCAGGGAAGGGTCTTGATCCCAGCACTAACCAGGTCAGTTTTTGTGTCTCTCAAGAAATTACTTTTATATAAAATTGAAATAAACCGTGAAAAGTGTACGAGATCTGATCCCGAAGCCGTAAGGATCTTCAAACGGGAACCTTGTCGGGTAGCTTTTCCAGGTTTAACAAGGTTCCCTACATGTACTCGCTTATTGTGTTTTCCTTACATGACGAATAGGCAAAAAAAAATTAATCCATATTCAGCAAAACAAAAAACAAAAACACTAGCCCTCACAATGGCCGACAAAGTTGAGCACTACATTGAGCCAGCTATAGCTTTGTCCCTGGATTTTGCGCTACAGGCTCACCGTTCCTCAGAGCTTGGCTTAGTGTGGATCACTGGTCCAGCCTGTTAACTTCGAAACTTCGAAATAACTTTGTTCATTGTCTGTGATTTATGTTTTGCCATACTTTGTTTTTTCAAAAGTTGAGCAAAAAACTTCAATTGAATTGATTGAATTGAATTAATACGCTTCAGCCTTCCTATTGGCTTCAAGTATTTGCTAGTGTGGCTAATTTTGTAATTACCAGTGGATCAGTAGTCCACACCAGTAATGCGGAACTAGCTACGGTACTGCAGGCTATACCCAGTGACTCCTCAACTTCCCCTCTCTCAAAGGTGGTTTCATCCATACCAGTGAGTATAATATAGAAAAAAAATGTAACGAGTATTTGTAACATTGTATCTTTATTACTGAATCATCGATCCAAAAAATCTGTATTACTGGGATAGAACACTGCATGCAGACCTATAGAGGTCAGTGAGTGTCCCAGATATGTCTCGCCACTGGGTACGTCTTCCATGTAAGAGATCACGAAACGGATAATGGCCCCCCCCCCCCCCAACAATACAAAAGGAAACGATTATAAGGGTAGTGAATGGGCCTGAGTTGAGCTTTCTTTTCCCTGTGAGACACTTTGACAAGGTATATTCTGGCGGACGACAGACTGCAGCGATACTTTGAAACTGTTCATCATGAATGTATGATGGGGCCACCCCCCCCCCCCCAACAATACAAAGTGATATATTCTGCCAGACGACAGATTGATGCAACAGTTTGGAACTATTTTTCCTGAGCGACAGTTTGCAGCGACGCTTTGAAATAGTTGTCCTGCACGACGGATTGCTGAGACAGTTGAACCTCTTTTTCCAGCGACACTTTGACAAGGTATATTCTGCTGGACGACACATTGCTGCGACACTTTTACCCATCCTACATATTCCAACACTGAGTCGATATTTTGCTACTCTTTCTTGTAATCATATGAGGGGCCCTCGGTGGCCGAGTAAGTAATGCCGGAATCGCCCTACAGCAATTTAACACGGAAAAGTACAGATTTCAGGAACATTTCGCGGAACCCACAATGTACCTCTGAACTCTCAATGTACAAACTGACAAATTATCAAATCAATAACCTACACATCAGATTTATTGCTACATAATCCAATGAACAGTTCATTCAGTGACAAACATATTCTCAACTTCTAAGTGATATGGTCATCCCTTTAATAATCCAATCACAGCATTTCAGCTATAGAAGTCAGATAATTTCTCCACCAAAGCGTAACTAGGCTAATGTCGAAGCTGGGTGTTCGGCATGAGTGTGCGTGAACTTGAGTTTCGAAGCACTGTTACGAAGGAATATATCTGAAGTGCAGTGTCAAAGCGGTTTTAGGGAAAAGTGTACGTGCAATCGAGTGTCAAAGCATGTCAGGGAGGAATATATGTTTAGTCAAATGTCAAACCGGTGTTGGGGAGGAATGTACGTGAAGTCGAGTGTCAACCAGTGTTAGGGAGGAATGTACGTGAAGTATAGTGTCAAAGCGGTGTACATGGAGTCGAGAATCAAAGTGGGAGGAATGTATGTTGTCGAATGTCAAAGCGGTGTTAGGGAGGAATGTATGTGAAGTCGAGTGTCAAAGCGGTGTTAGGGAGGAATGTATGTGAAGTCGAGTGTCAAAGCGGGATTGGGACTTAGGGTTAGGTATGCTTCATAGCTATCAGGTTTAGGGTCATTTCAGCTATAGAAGTCAGATAATTTCTCCACCAAAGCGTAACTAGGCTAATGTCGAAGCTGTACGTGAAGTCAAGTATCGACCAGTGTTAGGGAGGAATGTATGTTTCCTCGAATGTCAAAGCGGTGTTAGGGAGGAATCTATCTGAAGTCGACTGTCAAAGCGGTGTTAGGGAGGAATGTATGTGAAGTCGATTGTCAAAGCGGTGTTAGGGAGGAATGTATGTGAAGTCGATTGTCAAAGCGGTGTTAGGGAGGAATGTATGTGAAGTCGACTGTCAAAGCGGTGTTAGGGAGGAATCTATCTGAAGTCGAGTGTCAAAGTGGTGTTAGGGAGGACTGTATGTGAAGTCGAATGTCAAAGTGGTGTTAGGGAGGAATCTATCTGAAGTCGACTCAAAGCGGTGTTAGGGAGGAATGTATGTGAAGTCGATTGTCAAAGCGGTGTTAGGGAGGAATGTATGTGAAGTCGACTGTCAAAGCGGTGTTAGGGAGGAATGTACGTGAAGTCGAGTGTCAAAGCGGTGTTAGGGAGTGTATTTGATGTCGAGTGTCAAAGCGGGATTAGGACTTAGGGTTAGGGTGAGTGTCAAAGCGGTTTTAGGGAGGACTGTATGTGAAATGGACTGTCAAAGCGGTGTTAGGGAGGAAGGTATGTCAAATCGAGTGTCAAAGCGGTGTTAGGGAGGAATGTAAGTGAAGTTGATTGTCAAAGTGGTGTTCGGGAGGAATGTATGTGAAGTCCAGTGTCAAAGCAGGATTAGGACTTAAGGTTAGGTATGCTTCATAACTATCAGGTTCAGGGTCATTTCAGCTATAGAAGTCGGATAATTTCTCCACCAAACCGTAACTGGGGTAATGTCGAAGCAGAATGTTCGGCATGAGTGTGCGTGAAGTTGAGTTTCAAACCACTGTTAGGAAGGAATATATCTGAAGTGCAGTGGCAAAGCTGTATTAGGGAGGAATGTATGTTTAGCTGAGTGTCGAAGCAGTGTCGCAGAATGTATGTGAAGTCGAATGTCAACTTGTTAGGGAGGATGTGCGTGAAGTCGAATGTCAAAGCATTCTTTGGGAGGAATGTATGTTTAGTTCAGTGTCAAAGCGGTGTTGAGGAATGCACGTGAAGTCGAGTGTCAACCAGTGTAAGGGAGGAATGTATGTTTAGTTGAATGTCAAAGCGGTGTTAGGGAGGAATGTACATGGAGTCGAGTGTCAAAGCAGCGTTAGGGAGGAATGTAGGTGAAGTCGAGTGTCAACCAGTGTTAGGGAGGAATGTACATGTAGTCGAGTGTCAAAGGGGTGTTAGGGAGGAATGTATGCGAAGTCGAATGTCAAAGCCGTGATAGGGAGGAATGTATGTGAAGTCGACTGTCAAAGCAGTGTTAGGGAGGAATGTATGTGAAGCCGAGTGTCAAAACGGTGTTAGGGAGGAATGTATGTCAGGTCGAGTGTCAAAGCGGGATTAGGACTTAGGGTTAGGTATGCTTCATAACTATCAGGTTTAGGGTCATTTCAGCTATAGAAGTCAGATAATTTCTCCACCAAAGCGTAACTAGGCTAATGTCAAACCTGTACGTGAAGTCGAGTGTCAACCAGTGTTAGGGAGGAATGTATGATTACTCGAATGTCAAAGCGGTGTTAGGAAGGAATGTACATGGAGTTGAGTGTCAAAGCGGTGTTAGGGAGGAATGTACGTGGAGTCGAGTGTCAACTAGTGTTAGGGAGGAATGTACGTGAAGTAGAGTGTCAAAGTGGGATTAGGACTTAGGGTTAGGTATGCTTCATAACTATCAAGTTTAGGGTCATTTCAGCTATAGAAGTCAGATAATTTCTCCACCAAAGCGTAACTTGGCTAATGTCAAAGCTGTACGTGAAGTCGAGTGTCAACCAGTGTAAGGGAGGAATGTATGTTTAGTTGATTGTCAAAGCAGTGTTGGGGAGGAATGTACATGGAGTCGAGTGTCAAAGCAGTGTTAGGGAGGAATGTACGTGAAGTCGAGTGTCAACCAGTGTTAAGGAGGAATGTACATGGAGTCGAGTGTCAACCAGTGTTAGGGAGGAATGTATCATGTGAAGTCGACTGTCAAAGCAGTGTTAGGGAGGAATGTATGTGAAGTCGAATGTCAAAGCAGTGTTAGGGAGGAATGTATGTGAAGTCGAGTGTCAAAGCGGTGTTAGGGAGGAATGTACGTGAAGTCGAGTGTCAACCAGTGTTAGGGAGGAATGTACGTGAAGTCGAGTCAACCAGTGTTAGGGAGGAATGTATGTGAAGTCGACTGTCAAAGCAGTGTTAGAGAGGAATGTATGTGAAGTCGACTGTCAAAGCGGTGTTAGGGAGGAATGTATGTGAAGCCGAATGTCAAAGCGGTGTTAGGGAGGAATATATGTGAAGTCGACTGTCAAATCGGTGTTAGGGAGGAATGTATGTGAAGTCGACTGTCAAAGCGGTGTTAGGGATGAATGTATCTGAGGTTGAGTGTCAAAGCGGGGTTAGGACTTGGGGTTAGGTATGCTTCATAACTATCAGGTTAGGGAGGAATGTACATGGAGTCGAGTGTCAGAGGGGTGTTAGGGAGGAATGTATGTGAAGTGTCAAAGCGGTTTTAGGGAGGAATGTATGTGAAGTCGACTGTCAAAGCGGTGTTAGGGAGGAATGTATGTGAAATCGAGTGTCAAAGAGGTGTTAGGGAGGAATATATGTCAGGTCGAGTGTCAAAGCGGGATTAGGACTTATGGTTAGGTATGCTTCATAACTATCAGGTTTAGGATCAATTCAGCTATAGAAGTCATATAATTTCCCTACCCAAGCGTAACTAGGGTAATGTCGAAGCTGGGTGTTCGGTATGTGTGTGCTTGAAGTGTCAAAGCACTGTTAGGAAGGAATATATCTGAAGTGCAGTGTCAAAGTGGTGTTAGCGAAATTTGTACGTGGAGTCGAATGTCAAAGCGGTTTTAGGGAGGAATGTATGTGAAGTTGAAGGTGAAAGCGCTGTTAGGGAGAAATGTACATGGGATCGAGTGTCAACGCGGTGTTACGGAGGATTGTAGTGAAGTCAAGTGTCAACCAGTGTTAGGGAGGGATGTATGTGAAGTCGAGTGTCAAAGCGTGTTAGAGAAGAATGTATGTGAATTCGAGTGTCAAAGCGGTGTTAGGAAGGAATGTATGTGAAGTCGAATGTCAAAGCGGTGTTAGGGAGGAATGTATGTGAAGTCGAGTGTCAAAGCGGTGTTAGGCAGGAATGTATGTGAAGTCGAGTGTCAAAGCGGTGTTAGGGAGGAATGTATGTGAAGCCGAATGTCAAAGCGGTGTTAGGGCGGAATGTATGTGAAGTCGACTGTCAAAGCGGTGTTAGAGAGGAATGTACGTGAAGTCAAGTGTCAAAGCGGTGTTAGGGAGGAATGGTTTCAAACTGTCGCATCAATCTGCCGTCCAAGAAAAACAGTTTCAAACTGTCGCAGCAATCTGTCATTGTCAAAGTGTCGCTGCAATCTGTCGCTCAGGAAAAATGGTTTCAATGTGTCACTGCAAACTGTCGCACATGAAAAACAGTTTCAAACTGTCACAGCAATCTGTCGTCCGACAGAATATAGCATGTCAATTCACATTTCTTCATTTCCCTATCAACAGTTTTCATTTATAGGAAGTGTTACAAGAAAATCGGTCAGGTTTGAGGGATGTAGAAAGGTGCCAGTGTTCGCATGTCCAATCCATCTCCAAACAGAAGATACCCAGTCAAAGTATCGCTGCAAACTGTCGCTCAGGAAAAACGGTTTTAAACTGTCGCAGCAATGTGTCGTCAGAGAGAACACACATTGTCAAAGTGTCGCTGCAATCTGTCGTTCATGAAAAATGGTTTTAAACTGTTGCAGCAATCTGTCGCTCGGGGAAAAACAGTTTCAAAGTGTCACAGCAATCTGTCGTCCGAGAGAATATACCGTCTCAAAGTGTCTCTGCAATCTGTCGCTCAGGAAAAATGATTTCAAACTGTCACAGCAAGCTGTCGTCCAAGAAAAACAGTTTCAAACTGTCGCAGCAATCTGTCGTCCAACAGAATATACCTGGTCAACGTGTCGCTGCAAACTGTCATCCAGCAAAAACAGTTCCAAACTGTCTTAGCTATCTGTCATCCGAGAGAATACACCTTGTCAAAGTGTCTGCGACAGTTTTACCCATCCTACATATTCCAACACTGAGTCGATATTTTGCTACTCTTTCTTGTAATCATATGGGGCCCTCGGTGGCCGAGTAAGTAACAACGGAATCGCCCTACAGCAATTTAACACTGAAAAGTACAGATTTCAGGAACATTTCGCGGAACCTACAATGTACCTCTGAACTCTCAATGTACAAACTGACAAATTATCAAATCAATAACCTACACATCAGATTTATTGCTGCATAATCCAACGAACAGTTCATTCAGTGACAAACATATCCTCAACTTCTAAAGTGATACGGTCATCCCTTTAATAATCCAATTACAGCATTTCAGCTATAGAAGTCAGATACTAGGGTAATGTCGAAGCTGAGTGTTCGGCATGAGTGTGCTTGAAGTTGAGTTTTAAAGCAGTGTTAGGAAGGAATATATCTGAAGTGCAGTGTCAAAGCGGTGTTAGGGAGGAATGTACATGGGGTCGAGTGTCAACGCGGTGTTACGGAGGATTGTAGTGAAGTCGAGTGTCAACGTGTGTTAGGGAGGAATGTATGTGAAGTCGAGTGTCAAAGCGGTGACAGGGAGGAATGTATGTGAAGTCGATTGTCAAAGCGGTGTTAGGGAGGAATGTATGTGAAGTCGACTGTCAAAGCGGTGTTAGGGAGGAATGTACGTGAAGTCGAATGTCAAAGCGGTGTTGGGAGGAATGTATGTGAAGTCGAGTGTCAAAGCGGTGTTAGGGAGGAATGTATGTGAAGTCGACTGTCAAAGCGGTGTTAGGGAGGAATGTACGTGAAGTCGACTGTCAAAGCGGTGGTAGGGAGGAATGGTTTCAAACTGTCGCATCAATCTGTCATTGTCAAAGTGTCACTGCAATCTGTCGCTCCGGGAAAAATGTTTTCAATGTGTCACTGCAAACTGTCGCACAGGAAAAACAGTTTCAATTCACATTTCCCCATTTCCCTATCAACAGTTTTCATTGATAGGAAGTGTTACAAGAAAATCGGTCAGGTTTGAGGGGTGTAGAAAGGTGCCAGTGTTCGCATGTCCAATCCATCTCCAAACAGAGGATACCCAGTCAAAGTGTCACTGCAAGCTGTCACTCAGGAAAAACAGTTTTAAACTGTCGCAGCAATCTGTCGTTCGACAGAATAAACATTGTCAAAGTGTCGCTGCAATCATTATCTGTCACTCAGGAAAAGTGGTTTTAAACTAGAAGACCGCAAAGCCGCTCTCACTGACAAGGTAGTGTAGAAGACCGCAAAGCCGCTGTCTCTGACAATGTAGTGTTGAAGATAAGAAAGATGACTAGATCATTCTGTATGCAGAGAACTGCTACCTGCTATCAGTTAAAGGATTATGCAGAAGACCGCAAAGCCGCTGTTACTCACAATGTAATCTAGAAGACCGCAAAGCCGCTGTCACTGACAAGGTAGTGTAGAAGACTGGCGCAAAGCCGCTGTCACTGACAAGGTAGAGTAGAAGACGGCAAAGCCGCTGTCAATGACAAGGTAGCATAGAATGTAGTGTTGAACATAACGAAGAAGACTGCATGATTCCGTATGCAGAGAACCGCAAAGCCGCTATCAATGAAAGGATTATGCAGAAGACCGCAAAGCCGCTGTCACTGACAACGTAGTCTGGAAGACCGCAAAGCCGCTGTCACTGACAAGGTAGTGTAGAAGACCGCAAAGCCGCTGTCACTGACAAGGTAGTGTAGAAGACGGCAAAGCCGCTGTCAATGACAAGGTAGTGTAGAAAAGCGCAAAGCTGCTGTCTCTGACAATGTAGTGTTGAACATAAGAAAGAAGACTGCATGATTCCGTATGCGGAGAACCGCTAAGCCGCTATCAATGACAGGATTATGCAGAAGACCGCAAAGCTGCTGTCACTGACAACGTAGTCTGGAATACCGCAAAGCCGCTGTCACTGACAAGTGTATAGGGGATGTAGAACAATCAAATGAATTCCCAATGAAGTATTCCTTTAACGATGTGGTGTATAATGTTGTCACAGTTTATGTCATTGTAAGATAGTGGCACAAAACTGTTCTACGAAGCTCATGCATAAAGGATTCAGAAATCATATCTCTACCCTGTTGAACTATGCTTCTTCTCTCGTGCTCTCTTACATGAAGTATCGACCTAATTTTTATTGCATTTTTAACTAAAATAAATTGACAAAATTTGATTATCTTATAATTTTCTACATTAAAAATTGAATAATTCAAAAACTAAGCCAAACTTATAAAAACTGAGATGCTGTTTACTTCTAGTTGTCTTTGATCGAGGTATACCATCAAATTTGAAATAATTTAAACAGCGTTCACAAAGTTTCAATTGAAAATTGAAGGATATTGTTTTCATTTCATTTTTTTAAATTTTGAATATTTTCAGCATGGTAGTAGCAACAGTTATGCAAATTACATAAGTAAATTCCTCAGGACATATGTTTTCATAAAATCTGTACATTGCTTTTGTTATGTTGAATATTTATTGCTACAAAAGACAAATTATCAAGGGGTGTACAAAACTGCCTCATGGGGTTACCTGCCCTTAAAAGACCACATAAACTTGCACAATGCATGTTTACAATGTCAGTGGGCAGGGATTCTGTTACTTCGACCTACGTATATCAGCATACTGTTCCTTACAATGTCTCATTTACCAATCTAACAGAACAGGACTGTGGGACATATGAAACATTGGGTAACCCATGTTCTCACTGCAGAGACCAAAGCCTGAAGTAATGTGTGCATACTTTCACATATCAATCCACAAGTTAATCTGCATGTATATGTCTTCTTGCATTGATTGTCCAGTATACTCAATGACAAGAGTGGTTATAAGTGCCGAGTGTGAAAAGGAATAGGACCCCACTCATGGGGTTCCCGGGTGTAAAAAGGAATAGGACTCCACCCATGGGGTTCCCTGGTGTAAAAAGGAATAGGACCCAGCCGTGGGGTTCTCGGTTTTGAAAAGAAATAGGACTCAACATCATGATATGACTGAAATATAGTTGAAAGCGACGTTAAATCATATTCACTCACTCACCCTATACATGTAAGTGTCACTCACATATGAATACAATAACTTATTGCAGGAGAGCTGACTGTATCATTTGGTAGAGGTTAAACTCTGATATATTACAAATCTATGGTTCACTCTGACGTACATGATGTACATTAATTATCTCCTTACAGGTTTGAGAATGACAAGTACGAGAAGGTGCCATTGTTTATCTTTGGTGATTTCAACTTTCGCCTAGACTCGAGGTTACTTATAGAGGTAAGGGATTCAACTTTATATCAGTAACCTGATCCATGTAAATAATCTTCTTTCTTTGTTTACTAATAGTTGTTTACAGTATTTGATTCAAATTCTTTATGGATTGATATTTGCTGTTTGTATTTTCTAAGAAATACAGAATTTCTATCTTTTTGCTGTATTCCATATTTTATTCAAAAGATGGAGTAAAATGAAAATTGGATTAACCATCCAAAATGTACATGTAATTCAGATGTCAGCTGTTTTGCTGTTACATTGTATCAGTGCATTATCAACATCTATGTGTGATATATGACCAAACTCAGTGAGTGGCAAGCAGTGTTGAATGTGTCAGTCATGGTTATTATGTCACATGGTGGTGGTGAATGTTTGCACTAGCTGTCACTTTCTGTGGCACTGAAGATTCTGACTTTCCATTCACGAAAGTCTTCTGAGAATTCTGAAGTTTCGTGTGACAAAAAGTGCATAAATGCACATGCGGCATGGTACTAGAAATTGAAAACGATGCTCTGATATAACGTCACAAATACAGTACCATACATCATGGGATGAACAGATACATTTTTCCATGTCTTCATCATGTTCATGATGTTTGAGTGTGATTTTGGAACCCCTGTCTCCAATGTTGTCAATTCTTTGTGCAAGACTTATGTTAGTAAGGGGTGTTATCACTTACTGTGATTGATTGTATGTATTGTCTTATTTACAGTCCATAACAAGTACAGCTAAAGAACACCAACAGCTGGGTAAGAAGGACCAGTTATGTAAGGTGGTCTATACAGATGAAGGTAACAATGGCAAGGTGAGATAACTGCCATAATGAATTTCTGTAAAGTATGTGTATATGGTTTTGAGGATGTTGGATGTAGCTGGAGGTGGGTGCTTGAGTTGAAGTGGATGTGTGTCTGTGGTATTAAGAGTAATGTTGCAGACTATTGAAAAAGTTGATAGGTGCTGTGTCTATGATTCCATATTTTCTTTTTACTAACCATGCTAACTGTGTGCTATTATCAGTTTAATAAAGCAAATCAGAGTGTACATCTTGCTTGAAGCAGATAAAATATATATTTCAGCTGTTGGTTATTTCAGGTATTGCTGACAGTAGAAAGTAAAGGCTTTGATCACCATGACAAACACGAAGAAGTCTTTGGAAACCATGGCAAATGGGTAAAATATTTAGCTCATTGTCTAAATGCATTTTAATATATACGTGTTCTGCTCCCTTCCCTCTGGCATAATCACTCCAGCAGGTTATGGAAAAGAGGATTATGTTTGTTCAGCGACATTTTGCTTGGGGAATATGGAAAATACATGCAATGTTGCAATATATTAGGTGTGTGAGGTGAGGTCACAGGATACTCTCCCACCTACAGGTCATTTCACATAGTCCTTTATCTGATACACTCCATTTCATACATATAAATACATTAATTTTCAGCATAATTTCTTATGTTTTTTTAATAAATTATCATTCCGAGGTTAGGTCATGGGACACCTTATTCACATCTTGATCATTATCTCCGTACTATTTACATGTCCCCTTATTTGCTCTGCCTTCTTCCAAATAATCAGTTGGTGAATGTTTATTGTCCTCCGCCACGAAGTGGTGGGAGGACTTGGAAATGCTAGCCGTCCGTCCTTCCGTCCGTCCCTCCGTCCGTCCTTCCGTCCGTCCGTCCGTCCGTCCGTCCCACATCTTGTGAACGCGATATCTTGAGAACAATTCGACCAATCGACTTCAAACTTGAGAAGGTGCTTCACATCAGTTAGACGGCCATTGGTATTGATTTTCACTGAGGTACGTAATCCAAGATGGCCGCCATCGACCATATTGGATTCTGTCCGTCCCACATCTTGTGAACGCGATATCTCAAGAACAATTCGACCAATCGACTTCAAACTTGAGAAGGTGCTTCACATCAGTTAGACGGCCATTGGTATTGATTTTCACTGAAGTACGTAATCCAAGATGGCCGCCATCGACCATATTGGATTCTGTTCGTCCCACATCTTGTGAACGCGATATCTCAAGAACAATTCCACCAATCAACTTCAAGCTTGGGAAGGTTCTTCACATCAGTCAGACGGCCATTGGTATTGATTTTTACTGAGGTACGTAATCCAAGATGGCTGCCATCGACCATATTGGATTCCATCCGTCCCAGATCTTGTGAACGCGATATCTCGAGAACAATTCAACCAATCGACTTCAAACTTGGGAAGGTTCTTCACATCAGACGGCCATTGGTATTGATTTTCACTGAGGTACGTAATCCAAGATGGCTGCCATTGCCCATATTGGATTCTGTCCATCCCACATCTTGTGAACGCGATATCTCGACAACAGTGTGACCAATCCACTTCAAACTTGAGAATGTGCTTCGCATCAGTTAAACAGCCATTGGTTTTGATTTTCACTGAGATACGTAATCCAAGATGGCTGCCATGGACCATATTGGATTCACTCCGTTCCACATCTTGTTAACACGATATCTCAAAAACAAATCAACCAATCGACTTCAAACTTGGGAAGGTTTTTCACATCAGTTAGACGGCCATTGGTATTGGTTTTCACTGAGGTACATAATCCAAGATGGCTGCCATTGACGATATTGGATTCCATCTGTCTCGGATCTTGTGAACGTGATATCTCGACAACAATTTGACCAATCAACTTCAAACCCGAGACGGTGCTTCACATCAGTTAGACAGCGATTGGTATTGATTTTCATTGAGGTAGTATGTAATCCAAGATGGCTGCCATTGGATTTCACTCACCCATATTGTACCCATCTGTGTTGTGAACGCGATATCTTGATCTATTCCACTCATCGATTTATAAACCTCACCATCCACAAATCCATATACAACTACAGACTTACATTCCAGTGCTACACTACCCATTACTGCTTTCCAAACCTCCTCAAATTGTCTCAACAATTCCAGATGAACGTCTCTTTCCACATACACATATCAACTTTCCAAGTTATATATAAGGAGATATTGGAAGCGTATATGCTGTATGCTCTCAAACAGGCTACTTGGCGGAGGACCTGCTAGCTACTCAGCTTGTTTAATTACATTCACTCTCTGTTGTGTTACTCATGGGTCACTGTACATTGCAAGAAATAATAAACAGCCGCGTTTATAGATTAACTGTTCTTCAGCATTCTGAAATAAACCTGCTTCCTTCGGCCTTTGGGTGTGAAAATATCCTCTTTTCAATACAGGTCAGTCTACATATACCCTTATCTGTTAGTGTCCATTGTTCTCATCATGGAAGGGATTATTTACTTGTATATATGCATATCTATCTTGTTCATAGCAATAGAAATACAGTAAAACCTGTGAATACCGACACCTGGGTAAACTGACCAACGTCTAAATACCGACACTATCCATGGTCCCAATACTTAAATTTAAGCACTGTGAACCTTGATAAACCAGAACCTTGTCAAAACCGACACTGTAATGTGGTCCCAAGCATGGTCGGTTTACACAGGTTTCATTGTAATACTCGAGGGCTTCATTATGTACTGTCTAATTGCTCACGTCATAGTGCAATGAAGATGGGCTGTCATGCCGATGGATCGTGCTGACAATGCTGCTCCAGAATTTCATTTATTTCTTTTCCTATTATACCTCCTTATACCATTACTGGTCTACTTTGTCCAGTGATGAACAAACAATGGACTGATGAATGATATTGAAGACTGTGGTTTCTGACGTCAGTTTTGTAGCTCGTGTCACAGGACAAACCCAAGTTATCATGTGCCATCATCCTCTAGGGAATTGAACAGGGCGTAAATCTCGTACTTAAGCTCAAATGGTATTTATCCAATCTGCCCTGTATAGATTTTTCCCACAATGTCCTATAACCTGTAATAATAATGATATATGGTTTGTAATGAGTGGGAGGAAGGCTATGCCATGGGAATTAATTCCTTTGCCTGGCCTCTTCATAATTATCAATATAATTAATCAATGGTATTTAGACAGCAATCATACAGTAAATGATGGGACATGGACAATGGTATATCACAATTTATCCTGGATACCAAGATGTTGGCAAACAATTGAGTACAATAAATGATCAGAAAGGGGAAGACAAAGTCAATATTGACATATTGATAGACAATGGATAACCGTTTTATACCTCAGCCAGAATTGATATAGAGATAGTCTCATTGTCTTATACATGTATCTGTCTGTCCATACGTCACCAGTGACATGCATGTTATCACCATATCACAAGTATGACTATGTCAAGCCTCACCAAATTTTAATACACTACACATCCATCTGGGGGTGAGTGATATTGACCTATCACCGAGTACAAGTAGGTCCATTCTTCAGCATACATGTCATCATGGTCTACAAGCCTTTTTGTCTTTAGTGAACTTTCACAAAATCTTTCCATGCAAAGTTAACTGATTCCACATATTAGAGCAGGATCGAGAAATTTCAGCTTCAAAACTGATTTCAGCTGTTCTTCCTTCAACTACGTTAACCTTCTGACTTTGATCTAAATGTTAAAAAACTGACAATATTGTGAGGGGGTGAGGTATTTTCTGCTGTATTTAGATGTTTTTACTCCTCAGCCCTACGGGCTCAGGAGTATTGTTGTGGCCCCAGCAGTGTGTCTGTCCGTCTGTCCGAGCCGTATCGCGAAAACTATTGCAAGGAAGTTCTTGAAACTTACAGGTTATGATCCTTTTATTTTTTACTTGTGCCTTTGAAACTTTCAGGTCTAACCGGTCATTAATTATTTTTTTACATTTTTTTTAATTTTTCTACCATTTTCCAGTCTTCTAAAAAGGGATCGCCAAGTATGCATACATTAGGCCTACTTTCATACTGATTTACATACTCTTCCTGGCATGTAGCCTATCAAGAGCTCCATAGTAAAGTTGTATGTCTGCCATTGGTTCAGTGTAGTGAATGACTGGTCATTGGTTTGGTCTAGAAGTCTATATTCCTCTGCATATTCAGTAGTACGGTATTGCCAGACTAATTGTCGTATCACTACGCTGTTGAGAAAAAAATAGTCTGACATTAAAACTGTGAAAATCGACTTGTTATTTCGTCTAAAAGTTCTCAGAATGGATTTGAACGATAATAAACGCCTGTTTTATCGGAAAATGGCAACTTGTACTTCGTCTTGTAACAGAATTGTAGGAACCTGTGAGATTCTGTCAAAAACGAAAGTAGTCAAAAACGGAAGTAGTGCCCATGTGTTTGTGCTTCCTGCCAACACATCCAGTGATGGAGTTTTCAGTTTTAAAATGAACTGTGGTCGTCGGCCAGTACAAGCGGTGTCTCGCATAACAAGTCCTCTAAAATATACTTCATGGAAGATAGCGAAAGGTATGGCCAACCCAATAAATCAACACAAACATGATCGTTGAACTGTTGTTGTTGTTGTTGCACTGACGTGAATTCTGGAAGACGGGAGTATCCCAGCAGCCTTTGCGGCGCTGCCTGACAACAATGGCGTGGGCTAAAAGATGGCCTAGCGACGTATTCACTTAGCCCAGGCAGACCGGGATTCTCGCCGTTAAATCGTATTTCCTCGACGTTTGCGGCTGGTAATCATTTGATCGATAATATAGTTAATAAGGTAACATTTAACAGAAAGGATCAATTTTGTGGTAAAGACTCCAGGAAAGGGTAATAAACAGCTCTTAAATAAACCACAACACTGATCTACGGGGCGCTAACCCAGCCGTTAAAACCCTGGGGTTAACTCATTGTCGGCATATAGCACGGATAATCTGTTTTAATCTCCCCCATAAAGTGTTAATTATCCATATTCTGGCCAACCCGTGTTATATGCCGACAATGACGGTGTTGCCGCTGTGCTAACCCCAGGGTTTTAACGGCTGGGTTAGCGCCCCGTAGATCAGTGTTGTGGTTTATTTAAGAGCTGTTTATTACCCTTTCCTGGAGTCTTTACCACAAAATTGATCCTTTCAGCTGTTAAATGTTACCTTATTAACAATATATTATCGACTCCAAATGATTACCAGCCGCAAACTCGAGGAAATACGATTTAACGGCGAGAATCCCGGTCTGCCTGGGCTAAGTGAATACGTCGCTAGGCCATCTTTTAGCCCACGCCATTGTTGTCAGGCAGCGCCGCAAAGGCTGCTGGGATACTCCCGTCTTCCAGAATGCATTACCAACGGAGATTCGTCAGGGGATGATGGGATGTGATTTTCCGCTATCGGAGCCAGTTTTTCTTAGAGAACTGAAATTCTCCACAGTATCTGTATGTAATCTGTGCATTTTTATTCTGAAATTTGAAGGAAATCTGTTCAGGATCAAAGAAAATCTCCAATACCTCGCGTGGGTCTTCTTTTTTTTTTTTTTCCAAAGCACAATGACGTTGGGCTTGCAATCTTGTAACATTGTGACTAGGCACTATGAAAATAACATGTGTGGTATTGGAGGTTTCTTTTGATTCGGAATAGATTTCCTTCGAATTTCAGAATAAAAATGCACAAATTACATAGAGATACTGTGGGGAATTTCACTTCTCTGAGATGAACTGGCTCCGATATTTAGCCGAAATTACCATCCCATACAGCTCAGTAACTCTAGCCGGTTGTAGTTATTTCTTCCATCCCATGGGCCATGTGTAACATTTAAAAAAATTATATTTCTTTTCTTAAAAATATATAAAACCGGGGCCATTTTGGCCTCGGGGTATTGTCATTGCCATGTACGTCCGTCCGACATGTACGTCCGTCCGTTAACACATTTTAGGCAAAACCGCTTGAGATACAACCACCAAATTTTCAACACTTATTTATCTAGTGCTAAGTCAGATTCCTATTGAAAGTGGCTTCTCTCAGCCCATATTTTACAGAGTTCTGCCCCTTTACAGATATATTTGTCCCCCGCTACTTAGTAGCAACACCGGTGTCCGTAATTCCGTGATTCCGTTATTCCGTGAGATTTTCTTGTCCGGACAATAACTCGTGAACGATTTAACCGATCAACTTCAAACTTGGGGTGTGCCTTGACATTGGCGAGAGGACGGTTGGGATTGTTTTTAGCAATGTACATAATCCAATATGGCCGCCGTCAGCCATATTGGATTATAAGCAGTTGGATCTTAGATTTTCTTGTCCGGACAATAACTCGTGAACGATTTAACCGATCAACTTCAAACTTGGGGTGTGCCTTGACATTGGCGAGAGGACGGTTGGGATTGTTTTCCAGAATTGTGCGTAATCTAATATGGCCGCCATCAGCCATATTGGATTATAAGCAGTTGGACCTTGTCCGGACAATAACTGGGGTACGATTCAACTGATCTACTTCAAACTTGGGGAGTGCCTTGACATCAGTGAGGGGACGGCTGGGATTGTTTTTCAGCAATGTACATAATCCAATATGGCCGCCGTCAGCCATATTGGATTATAAGCAGTTGGATCTTAGATTTTCTTGTCCGGACAATAACTCGTGAATGATTTAACCGATCAACTTCACACTTGGGGTGTGCCTTGACATTGGTGAGAGGACGGTTGGGATTTTTTTCAGCAATGTGCGTAATCTAATATGGCCGCCGGCAGCCATATTGGATTATAAGCAGTTGGATCTTGTCCGGACAATAACTGGAGTACGATTCAACTGATCTACTTCAAACTTGGGGAGTGCCTTGACATCGGTGAGATGACGGTTGGGATTGTTTTTCAGCAATGTGCATAATCCAATATGGCCGCCGTCAGCCATATTGGATTATAAGCAGTTGGATCTTAGATTTCTTGTCCGGACAATAACTTGTGAACGATTTAACCGATCAACTTCAAACTTGGGGTGTGCCTTGACATTGGTGAGAGGACAGTTGGGATTGTTTTTCAGCAATGTGCGTAATCTAATATGGCCGCCATCAGCCATATTGGATTATAAGCAGTTGGATCTTGTCCGGACAATAACTCGAGAACGATTCAACCGATCTGCTTCATATGTGGTGAGTGCCTTGACATTGTTGAGAGGAGGATTAGGATTGTTTTTCAAGGACGTGCTTAATCCAATATGGCCACCATCAGCCATACTGGATTTCATTGGATTTTAAACAGTTTGATCTTGTCCGGACAATAGCTGGAGTACGATTCAACTGATCTACATGTACTTCAGCCATATTGGAGCCGTCAGCCATATTGGATTTTAAGCAGTTGGATCTTAGATTTTCTTGTCCGGACAATAACTCGTGAACGATTTAATCGATCAACTTCAATTTTGGGGTGTGCCTTGACATTGGTGAGAGGATGGTTGGGATTGTTTTTTAGCAATGTGCCTAATCGAATATGACCACCGTCAGCCATATTGGATTACAAGCAGTTGGATCTTGTCCGGACAATAACTCGAGAACGATTCAACCGATCTACTTCATACCTTGGGGAGTGCCTTCACATTGTTGAGAGGATGATTAGGATTGTTTTTCAAGGACGTGCTTAATCCAATATGGCCACCATCAGCCATACTGGATTTCATGCGATTTTAAGCAGTTTGATCTTGTCCGGACAATAGCTGGAGTACGATTCAACTGATCTACATGTACTTCAAACTTGGGGAGTCCCTTGACCTTGGTGAGATCCCGGTTAGGATTGTGTTTCATGAACGAGCATAAACCAATTTGGCTGCCATCTACCAGCGATATTGGATTATGTTGCATTTTAAGCAGTTGCATTTTGTCTGGACAACAACTCTAGAATAATTCAACTGATCGACTTCAAACTTGGGGAGTGCATGGACATTGGTGAGAGGACAGTTGTCATGTAGTATGTTTTATGGATGTGCATAATTCAATATGGGTGCCATCCGCTGTATTAGATTATGTTAAGCTCATCAGCGATATCTCCATGTTCAAATCATACTCTTCATCAATGATATGAGATATCATCGACCAAAAAAAATCGACCATAGAGATCCATGGCCCCCGCAGCAGCAGCGCCAGTTATGGTGGATGTAATCCACCATAACTGGTGCTGCTAGCGGGGGACATGGACCTCTACGGTCGATTTTAATTTCTATTTCTGTCCTATATGCATGAATGTAACCAACTATATCTGCAGAACTGTGTTCGGTATAGCTACTATATTTTGGAAACTTATTTATATTGTTGTATTCTACAAGCCAACAAAGGATTACTCGCCTCGGCTTATGGAGTTATGCCCCTTTCGGATGTAATAATCTCCGATTTTGTTATCTGTAGTTGAATGTACAAGTTATATCTGCAGATCTGTGTTTGGTACAGCTTATTCATCTCGGTTCTTATTTAACAGTAGTGCTAAGTCCGACGCCTATCGAAAGTGGCTCCCCTCGGCCCATACTTTACAGAGTTATGCCCCTTTACTGATATATTAATTTCTATTTCTGTCCTATATGCCTGACTGTACTACCGGTATATCTTGATCATCCCACATTGAACTATCTCTTCCCCAATTCACAATACACATGGGTCACAATCACTTGGGGAAAGCTGAGGGGTTTTGATTAGATCAATCTCCTGTTATACCCCTGTACATAGTTGAGGGTATACTGGATTCCGACTGTCTGTCCGTCCGTGTGTCAGTGTATCCATCCATTCATCTGTCTGAGTTGTGGCTTGGGTTTGCTTTTCACATGCCATAACTCACTGCTATTTATCCAAACTTCTACACTCATAAAAAACATGTTGGTCTAGACTCTTAAGGGGCTGAGGAGTTGTAGCACCTCTGGTGCCTCATGTTTTTACCTGCTGCAACCTCAGTCCTGATAAATCTGGAGTGATGATCTATATAGTATATGGAAGCCAGATGATTTGTCTGAAATAACCTTGCAGTCCCTTCCATATAAAATCATTTTATTAACATTATGCCATAATTCAGCTTTGGTGTTGCATACTTTTGATATCGCACAATGATGAGGGCTGTTTTCCACACTAATGATTATGCAGGTATATTGTCATATTTTTTCTCCTCAAAAGAAATTTAAAGCAAGCATGCATGTTTATTTGTACATTTCAGCTTCATCAGTTTGACATGGAAACGCAGGCCTTCAAGGAAAAGCTCCATGAATATGATATCAATTTTCCTCCAAGGTTTGTTTACACAAATTGAATAAAGTATCATCATTCATAAAACATCCGAATTTGCCCAGTCCTGTTTTTGTCCCCCTCTAGAGGCCGGAATGTGCACACTTGGCATGCTTGGGGATTTAATTGGGGATACCGGGTGTCTGTAATTCTGTGATTCCGTAATAGTTTCGCGCTAGTGATCGATTTCAAATTGGGGAGTGGCTAAAGAGGTGACAGGAAGCTTGTTATTGCTTTTCGTGGAGATACATCAACAAATATGGCAACTGCCGCCATCTTGGATTTCTCATACATGCATAATGCATTGGTTGTCTGGATAATATCCTTTGATAGGATGTATAGATTGATTTCAGATTTGGGAAGTGGCTTCATATAGGCAAGCACAAAGTTGGTATTGATTTCCACAATATGTTAATGAAAGTTCATGTCCCTCACAGCAGTGGTACCAGCTTCCTTTTGAATTTTCTTCTGGCCGAGTCGGCGATAAAAGCTCGACGCTGATTGGTCGGAATATCGAAAAGGCTATATTTAGAGATATTCCGACCAATCAGCGTCGAGCTTTTATCGCCGACTCGGCCGGAAGAAAATCCAAAAGGAAGCCGGGTTTGAAGTTAAAATGGATTGAATACAAGAAAACATGCATGGATTTACCATAGGGCGATGTCAAGGAGTAATGTCAGCACAGGTACGTTATGTATTGACACCCTGCTTGAAAAAGCAGACCAATTTATGCGGTGATTGAAGAGATGACTGGCCAAAACTGCCTGTCCAGTGCAGTTTACACTGACAATTTCTGGCCACGATCTTGTCCAACTAAAGAAAATTCAGCGTAACATCGGACTTTATCTGGGTGTACAGTGATAGTCAGTCACAGTTGTTGGGATAATGACACATCGACATAAACTATAGCATGTCCTCGTTCAATCGCATACAACTTTGGCACATTTTGTGCGCTGGTTCGATCGCTAGACCGATTTAAATGAAGGTGGTGTTTTCTCTCGGCGTCATTTTCGAGGCCATGTTGTTCAGGGCTGTTCCATTTAAAAAGATGTACCCCCCCAGGAAGGGAAGCTTTGTACACCCCAACCACCAATATATGCAAATTAATTCTCCTTGCCTCCACCAAGCACAACAAATAAATGTCCAGTACAACCTGGGAGAGAAGCATTTTTTTTTTTCATCATAGCAGCCCACCCACCCACATTTTTTATTTGGAAGGGAAAAGGCACCCACCCATATTTGCCAGCCAGCTATTGCGCACGCACAGCTATTGTTACCCCTCAGCCCATAGGGCTGTGGGGTCTTGTCGTTGCCATGTACGTACGTCCGTCCGTCCTAGCGTCCGTCCGTCCGTCCGTCAACATTTTCTTGTCCGCTAAATATCTGCAGATCTATGAAGTCGGGCCTGACCAAACTTTGGTGAGAGCTTCCTGAATGTTGACAGATGAACTGATTAGATTTTCAGATGGCTATGATGATGTCATGATTTTTAATTTTTTTTTTTATTATTTATTGATGGCGTAGCTTTTGCACTGTTACCTATGCCCATCAACATGTTCTTGTCCGCTGAATATCTGCAGATCTATCAAGTCGGGCCTGACCAAACTTTGGTGAGAGCTTCCTGAATGTTGACGGATGAAATGATTAGATTTTCAGATGGCTATATTAATTTCATGATTTTTAATTTTTTTAAATTTTTTAATTTATTGATGGCTTAGCTTTTGCACTGTTATCTATGCCCATCGGGAACCCTTGGTTGCATGTTTCGTTGTGAATTTTGAAGGTTCCCTGATACAAGAAAGCCTGGTCCATTCATGATTCTTATTGAATGAAGGACAACATTTTTCTTAAATTTTGCTATTAAATCATTCTATTTTACATCATATGATTTATTCTAAAACTTTTGCATGAACCATATTTGTGTCCACACATTTAACTGGTACAACATAATGCTTCAATTTTTGTCACCAAACATGTTACTGTACCTTGGAAATTATGTAAAAAGAGTGATTAGGAGAGCCCATTTTTAGCCTGACTCTGTGCAATTTTGAATCAGTTTGCATACCTGGAGCTTATGCCCCCCCTTGGGATTTCTTGCAGGTTCCGATCCCAAACTCCCAGTTCCTTTTCGTAATTCATTATTGAGGATCCAATTTTTTTAAGTGAATTCGGCGCAAAGAGCCTGTGATCAATCACAAAACAGAGGTTTATTAACATGAAATTCAATACCCAGCTATGCAATCGGATCGATATTGAGGCTTCCAGAAGCTTTTTCTAGGAGTATTTCCTTCAGAAATCCTTTCAAATTGAACAACAACAACACTTTCTTTTTTTGTTTCATTTGAGTTTTGGGTGCCCATATGTTTTCCAAAACTAAACTGGTTCTAGATGCAGCCCTGATCCTACTTGACTAAAAAAAAAACAGGCTGAGGGGTCCACGCACCTTTTAGGTGCTTGCCTGCAGTTCATGTTGAAAATGTAAACATAAACAGTCCACGTGAGTATTCATTGATACAGGCCTATCGTCACACTTCTCCTTTGAATTTGCCCAGGACCACGTGGTGTCGCGATGTACCATTAATATTTTGAAGAACGCCGTTACAAGACATATTTGCAAATGATTAGTATTTCGCGTTCGTTGAATACATATTGAATAAAATAATGTCTCACCTTTGAAGGTTTGGCCCTCCCAAGACCTCCCGCCTCAACCATTCGCCAACAGACTTACAATCCCATGCAGTCTGCCATTTTATCCTGAATTTTCAAGGCTGAACAGAAAACCACGGAAATATCCGAAAGGAGTAAAGGGAGACCACTCGACCCGCGCCCGTTCTTTGTTTTCAAGGGAGACTATTCCAAACAGCCGGAAGTCGTCAGAGCGCAACGAAGAATGTCGGGGAGCGGGTAAAGCTCGTTTTCCGCGATTTTTCACATCAATTTCCATTAAAAAGGAATCCCTTTCCAAATAACCAAGTGCATACTGGTAAAAGAGGGCCCACCCATAGAAGCAATATTTTTACAGACTTAAACAATCACCAAGGGAAGCAATTTATTACCTGGAGGAACCACCAAGAGATTTCTATTCTGGACAACCCCACCCACCAATATATTATTATTCCCTTCCTGGGGGGGGTACATATTTTCAAATGGAACAGCCCTCACCTGGTCTGTTGTATAGGGTATATACTATATAGTGTAATTTTCCATGCAAACACAGGCTCGCGCTTTAAAATATGACCATGTATGAGTATTATAGTAAGCTATATAATAATTAAGTGTTTCCAAGATGTTAAAAAAAATTTAAATTTTAAAATTAAAAAAAATTAAATTTTCAATTTTCAAAAAAATCTCCGACAAAACAGTGCTACTTGGCCATGTGGGAATTACAGCCGCCAGTATCAACCCCTACTTTTGGGAGGCTTGCCCTGCACAAGCAGATGATAAAACGAAAGTGCCAGTTAATTGGGTGAAAATGGTGAATTGGATAAACCAAAAGTTGATGTGATGCACATGTAGTTAGTATATTGCAAAGCTCCCATCCCATAAATAATACTATGTACTGTTATCTTGAGTTGCTTTGTCAACAGAGATTATCATCATAGTAAATCCTCTAATAATTCAATCACCCTCTATTTTGTGGACAAAATTTGATCACTCTCTAAAATCATTAAAATAGTGAGAAACAATGGATTAGCTGCATCAGTTTTGACCATTTTGTCAGTTTCCTGTTCTAATAAATTTGGTCACCCCCTGATGTTATGGTGGAAAATTTCACTTCCTGTGATTGAATTATTAGAGGATTTACCCATAATTGCAGTATTAATGTGTTACATTGTTATTTATGCCCATACAGTTATCCGTTCAGTGAGAACCTGAAGGATGGGATGTCTTACATGAAGACACGCTGTCCATCGTGGTGTGACCGAGTGCTTCTCTCCCCCAGTGCCAAACAGCTCCTGCTCGATGTGAGTTCATCAACTTAGTAATACACCAGACAATTACATTAGAATAGTAACCCCTTTAGATTTTGTAGAAGCTAGGTTCTGCTAAATCTTACATCTCTTTATACCAGACACCGATACACACCCTGCATGATTTAACACCCACAATCACTGGGCTAAGCAACTGTCTTGTCGCTGGAGACCACTCACTTGGCCCGCTCGAGATGTAACACTATCAGATTCGTGGAAGCGAATCGAGAAATGCTGGATTTCCATTCCTAAAATGTAATATACTATATATATATATTGGTAGCCAAGCCACTGAGCTATTGAAATAGACATTCCAATCAGGAAATAAAGCAATCAGATGGAAAAAAATAGAATCATTATGCAAGTGTAATTTTCCATGAAGTCTAGTTGCGGTAACTCGCCGAAATGTAAAATACATGAAACATTTCAAACTATATGAATGTTTCATGTAGTGTATAAGTATTAAGTTCAGTGTATCTTTCCACTACATGGTGAAATACATAAAATCTACAGAATGAGCTTTATTTTCACATTTCTGTCAATGTTCACTGCTTCAAAATTTGTCTTGTCATCATCTTTTATTTGGCCTGTATACTTTTGAAATTTCCCATATGTCCCACCGATAAAATTGGGCAGATCTGCCATGGACAAAAGTTCCAAAGTTATTGGCGAAATATGCAAACAAATTCATAAAGGTTAACTTTAACATGTTTAATAGTAATCCATAGGGTTAGGCCATGTGTCATGAACACACGGTTAGCTTTATTATTTCGCAAATATTGCGATTTATTCCGCATGTTTGTCAGGAAAGACGGAGCTCTCACCTAGATACTCATGGCCTACAATGTATACTTGTGGCTGCCATTAACCCACTGGAGAATATCGATTGATGACGGCTATAATCTAATCAATGTACAGGTGGCGCTACATGTACTATATTTGAGGATTCCCAATGCGTTGTTATTTATGAGTGTTGCAAGCATGGAAATTGCATATGCTGTGCACCCTCCCCATGTACGCAAGGTGTATGACCTGTAACATACCCACCTCCCCTCTTCATACATATGTAACACTTGAATGGCCCCTTTCAACAATCATAGACTAGATAATAAATTGATCAGAAGAATCACCAGACCTTTAGCCTACCTTTATTGATACATACCAAAATGATTTACCATTTGAGCTGAGCAACAGTGCCAGACAACCAGTGTTAGATGTGGAATCGCTACATTATTGCTACAAGACCTGTACATCTAGACACCCATCATGGGTACTAGAACTGAGCAAGAGTACTAGGCCGTTTACACTAGATTTGACATGATCAGCTCAATCACCTGCTGCCATGTACTGCATGATTCTTATAGTTCAATTTTGGAGGGAAGTATAAGCTTTGTTTATCATTCAGTGTTGAAGCGCAGTATAAAATTTGCTTATAGTTCAGTGTTGGAGAGAAGTATCAACTTAGCTTATATGTTTGAGGGAAGTGTAAACTTTGCTTATGTCTGAGGGAAGTGTAAACTATGCTTATAGTTCAATGCTGGAAGTAAGTATAAACTTGTAGTTCAGTGTTGGAGGGAAGTATAATCTTAACATATATGGTGGAGAGAATAAACTTTAGCCATAGTTCATTGTTGGAGGAAAGTATTATAGTTCAATGTTGGAGGGAAAAGTAAACTTTGCTTATAGTTTAGTGTTGGAGTGAAGTACATGTAAATGTATAGACTTTGCTTGTAGTTCAGTGTTGGAGGGGAATATAAACTTTGCTTGTAGTTCATTGTTGGAAGTAAGTATAAACTTTGGCCATAGTTCAGTGTTGGTGGGAAGTATACGCTTTGCTTACAGTTCAATGTTGGAAGTATGTATAAACTTAGCTTATAGTTTAGTGTTGGTGGGAAGTATACACTTTACTTACAGTTCAATGTTGGAAGTATGTATAAACTTAGCTTATAGTTCACTGTTGGAAGTATGTATAAACTTAGCTTATAGTTTAGTGTTGGCGGGAAGTATAAACTTTGAAGCAGTGGAATTGAAATGACTTTGAAACTTGAATATATCGAATAAATACATGTATATGTACTGACTTGAATGTTTACCATCATTTCTCAATGACAGGATGAGAAGCGACGACCGAGCTATGATTTGATAGGTAAACAAGTGTGTATGGGAGATCACAAGGTAGGTGAACACCAGGGAGAGTATTGTCAAATTTGTGATGCCATATTGGGATAGCCGTTGCAACTGACTCCCATACATGTATATTGGTTATGCTGTATACTGAAATGAATTATAATATGTCTTCATGTAATAATTTCCTGCAAGTGTGAATTCATCGCACATTGATATACATGAGTTTGTCAACATTAAGTCAGGTTATTTGCACTCATCAGCCTAGGCACCAGGCTAGATTTGCATACCGTTATATATCTAATGGTCACTGAAGATTACATGTATGCCAAGTTTTCTGACCCTGATGTGTGAAGTATGTCTGACCTACTTCGCGGGACTGCCCAGGATTTGTAACAGCGACATTACCTATTGGTCTTCAGATTGATGTCAGAGCTAAACTGGTAGCCAGGTTGTTACATACATATGGAGAGATTTGCGTCAGGAGTTCACTGGTTTTCAGGAACATTTACATGATGCTTTTTCCTAAAATTTTAGAATTGTCTTGCACTCTGTTGCGAACTTTTCAACACTTTTCACGCTGGGTCAGACCCCCCCCCCCCCTTCACGTTACTGCATTACATAAATGTTTTAATGATGCTATACAATGTTATTGGTTTTTGCCATGACAGTCTAGAATATTATTATTACAATATCACTTTCAGTTTGTTTTTCCGACTTCTTTACTGTTGATCAGTTATAAATAATGGAAATAATATATTTGTGTTTTTTTTTCTCTTCGTGCAGCCTGTATATCTATTTTTTCTTCTGAGGAGTGGTCAAGGTAATTTCCCTGTACATTCTCGCCGTTCTACTCTCAAGGGCAAAATCTCTATTAATGGTGAAGAAGTAGGAGACCTTAACCTGGATAATGTTAATATTCATGATTTTGCTGTGTTTGAGAAGGAGCATGTTCTCCCGCCTGATTTTCGTAGCAGCATTCGACAGAAATCTGATGACATTATCCTCGCCTCAGAATCTCACAGTTTGTATACCTCCAATAAGAGTGGTAGTACATCTGTCAAGAAAAAGAAATCCTTACGAGAATATGCTCATGAGATTAGGAAATGCGAAGGAGTGCTTTTAAGATGGCCGAAACACGAGCGGCACCACAGTTCTTCCTCAGAGGATTTTGACGAGGAGGATTGTGTGATGGTTATACCCGACCATGAATCTGGTGATCCTGACGCTGATTCAATTAACACTGATCTGACCTCTGCCCCTACCACTCCGAGTGACCCTCCTCACTCCCCCGCTCATGAGGGTGACCTTCCCAGCTGTGAGCCTTCCACCGGAATTATCCAGCAATGTGATAAGGGGAATATTGTTACTGAGGAATCTATTCAGGTAGTCATCAAACAGCTGGATCAGGATTCGCGCCATCGTGATTCTCAGCCCGATCTCGCTACTTCGTCTGGTCACATGACCAATGGCCGGGAGAGTGCCAGTGGCGAACAGTTGAATATTGTCACAGTGGCGGGAGAAAAGAAGTGCTGTGCCTGTGCTATTGTTTAGACTTGATGGAGTGATGTGCATGTTTTCTTTGTTTTGTTGTAAGTTTATTTTGTGTTTGCAGTCGATACTTAGTGTAAAACAGGTTATTATCGCAGATTTTCCTCTTGGAAAGATTTACTAAGGAAATTCTCCAAATGGAAAAGAATGAGTTGGATAAAAGTCTCACTTCTATATTTCATAAGTGTTATGATGAAAAATTAGGAGGGTTCTGCCCCCTGCCCAGATGAATGTAGATTGGAATAAAACATACTGCGAAAATAACCTCTTTTACTGGACCAGTATTTGAAGGGATTGTTTAAAGTTCATCAAAGTTTATCATAGTTTAACTATCCTAGGTTTTATCCCAGGTGTTGTTAAATTTGACTTCTTTTTCTGGGTCATTCTCTTTGCTTGAAACCTAATTCAGCTGTTTCTGGTAAACTGTTGTCATGACAACTTGGGTGGTATTACCAAAACATGATTCTTTTGTAATGTAATTGATAAGAAAAGTAGGGTCCTAGTCTCCTATCTATCAAGTTAACCTATATGCTTGAACAATAAAGAATCCCTTCAAATGTAGTAATTAAAGCATTTTAAGCCTCTCTCAACTCTGTTTGATTTGGTGCAGTTTGCATTTTATATTGTTTACAACTGGATTGCTTTTAGGTATACATAGTTTCATTCTGCCACGCTCACTTTCATATTTTTCTTGTCACCATTTTGTTGAAGCTCATTCTTTCTCCATACTTTTTTTCTGTTTTGAACAGGGTCAGAATGTAACATATTAGATTAGTTCTTTCAATAGTACATGTATTCCTGAATATTAGTCAGGTGGGCTTCCAACACATGCTTTCCAGTCAATGTGTTAATATATAAACAAGCCATGAATACTAATATGATATGTGACCATATTGAAGAGAGGGATGTGTATGGACTCATATCATACGTGCAGCATTGGTTTGAAATTTTTCATATTGGAATATGTAGAAACGGTATTGTATTATTGACTCGCTCTCTATCTCCTTATCATGCTTATCGGCTGGGCTAGCTAGGTCCCATACAGCCCTGAGCCCAGAACATCACTAGTCCACCTCTCAAACTATGCATTGTTTACCTGGCCATGCAATTCACATCTTCGAGGATTTACCTGGACATATTTGGTGATTCGAATGAGTTCTTGAGTCAATGCCTCTGTTATACAATCTCGTACATTTCATCTTCCTCGCTTGTTTAGAATTACAGTGTAACATGTCGCTATCCCAAGCCTGTGGTTTTTACTTTGACTTCCTATGTCGATTTCAGATCCTAACAGATCGATCGATACACTGGTTCGCAAGGATGTGCAATTCATGGATTCTGAAACTTTAATGAGGACACACTTAACCATGATATGGCCATAACTCCCTTGTATGGGTGTCATTCTCCATAGTCCTGAGCTCTCCCTTTGTTTCATAAATGAACTCCTGTCCTTCATGTTCAGTACCTGAGGAGTGGAGCGGGAGTAACTAACACTGTTATGCATTCACAGAATATGCATCTTCACATACTCAGAAAATTCGTACCAGTATGATAACACACTTGAAGGCTGGGAGCCCGTTAAGGTCAGCACTTGGTCTCATATCCTGGCCATGTACATCTATGTTTGGTATAGTACTACTTTCATGCATGCATATTTGGGGGCATATCTCTTTGAATGAGACTATCATCTATATATGCTTGGGTTTAGAAGGTTTGTGCTTGAGATTTCAGTTGTTGTGTGTGTTCTGCTGACATTACAAATACATGAGTGTACATTCACTATGTAGTGTTGAGAATCCTCTATATGGTGCAGAGACCTATGAGAATGCTGCAGACAGGACAAGCATATATTGTTCTGAATGGAACTGTATTATCATTGTTTGTGTTGTTGAATGGGAAATGTCTGTCATTATTGAAGTATCGTGCCAAATGTCATGTGTGATAAGTCTGATATTTTGTTGGAAGAGGCCATCTTGTTGGCGAATTTCTGTGAATTGAGGCAATTCTGAAACTGAGACATACTGTGTTGAAGAGGTTATCTGGAGAGCTAAGAGCGCTGGTCTAGGCCAGTTATCTGTTATATACATCTCCATAGAATATCCAAATTTGTGTGACATGCTTCTTATCATGTAAATTCGCGATGTCATGGTCATTGTTTGGTCATCCTATAACCAGACTTCTGTTTCAATTGATGATCTGATGTGAGGGATCCATCGCCAGGCTTTAGTGGAGGAGATAATGAATTGTTCCAACTCTGCAGTCATTACAATCGAACATCCCATGCTATAAATCATCCATATATAGTTGTAGCAGTTTACTCTAGTTTCACATAAGATGATCAGATTTTATATCACATTTTTGTCACACATATATTATCTTTGGAATTTGACATGGCCTCTTGTAGTTATATATCTTCAGTATTTTTTAAATATATTATGATTTATGAATTATTATTTTCTCGCTGTATGCCTGATTGACTTCGCTCGTTATCATTTCAGAACCTGTCCCCACAGCTGGTCCATCTTGTAGTTTGGTGAGCAGTGACATTATTGTGCCAAGTACGCAGGTGAAAATCTCACAAGTGGAGTCCACAAAGTACATTCATGTTAAACAGTATGGGACTTCAGTGCGCGTGTTCAGAGAGACATCAGTATGATACAGAGTGGTGATGAAGAGTTCCACATCTCCCTGTCTTCATACCTGTCTGGTGACCCACATGTGGGTCACATTTGCCAGCAGGTCATATATAATAAAGTGTCATATTGACTGATATGTACTTCTGCAAGGAGAATACTGGTCATGCAAGCTCACAGCGACCTGTCAGTCATGTGATATCGGTCATGTGCTTTGAAGAGCAGAGATCTGCACTACAGGAGACTTCGAGCAGCTTCTCATCGATGTTAAAGTCCACGGTGGAAGACAATTCTCCAAGCTTTACTTGACTCAATGCTGACAGCTCATAGTTTTGCAAATTCACTGGCTACATTAGTCTGCTAGTCGAATATTGCAAGTTTAGAATAATGATGCCAGAGAACTTGTTAGTTGTTGGTCACAATATAGGTTATATGAATTTAGTCCTATGATAGTTTATACTTTTAGTCACAACAACAATTATCTTCCATTTTGACTCTCATAGTCTTATTGTCCTTAGGTTTTCAAAATTTTATTCTTATTTCTCTATTAAATGAAGTAATATACCAATATTTACTACCAGATATTAATTGTTCTGCAGACAAGCAGTTGTATAAATTTTTATTACTTATGTATGGTTAAAAGTTGCTTCTTACCAGAAAGTTATCTCAAGTACCATACTCTGAAGGAGCAGTCCATGTATTCTATAATGCTCAAGAGACGTTGAAGGATTCTGAACATAATATATGGACAGTCCAGATATCCCATTAAACCCCAAAATAAAGATAGGCAAATCATTTTGAAGCCTGCTTGTCAGCACAGTTTTTGCAAAATTTTCAACAAAGTTATCTCCATTGATAAAGGCATGCATCCTCAAATTTTGAATTTATCTGTTAGAAAAGGCTGTTATATGTTGAAGTAGTATTGGATAATGAAGTTTGGAGTGCTAGGAATGACATACGATTTAACTAATACTGTCCTAAATCAGGGCTCTTCCAGAATATTAAAAAAAACAAAAAATCAAAATAAAAATGCTGCGGATCACCTCACTCTTGTATTCAAGAACCTTTGACCAGTAACATTTTTTGCCTTAAGAGGTTCTATTCTCCTTGAATGGCAAATATGGTTTATTTTGGGCAGCAATTTATGATCAATTGTAAAGCCTTTCCCGTATTATGCCAACTGATATCAGTAGCTGAGATAAGAAGTCTTCTTTGTTTAATTGTTTATACCGGTACCATTACCTCATATTACTAGGTCATTGATGCTCAATTTTGTTGTTACACTGAAATGTTGTGTTCATGCAGCTTATAATTTTCATGTAGGTCTTGGTAACAGCTCTTGTTTTTCAACACCATCAGCTAACAAATATTACACCAAAATTATCGCAAATTCAGTATTATAACCAATAGTACTACAGTACTAGAACTGTTTCTTTTCTGTAGTTTGACTTTTATATGATGTTACCTGCTAGTTTCTGCTATAGTAATAGTGCTAAACTGTGTTGTTTTGTGGAATCTCTTCATGGGCCTAGGACAGCTGATCTAATTTTAAAACATTCTATAGATTTATTATAAATTTCCTATTTAACTTTGTGTCATTGTTATTATTATATGTCGATCCAGTAGTATCCTTCCAGTATTATTTCTACTAGTGCTTTGAAATCCAGCTGTATACCATTATTGTAATTTCTGAAACAAAGATTTCAATGATGTTTTAATCATTAATTACATACATTTACCTTGATAGCTTTTTTTATTGAAATAGTTAATTTGAGTCCCCATCTCCTGTTAAAACTTACTAATAGTACCTGTTATCTTGTTAATCAGACTTGACCTATTTAAATAGTGTGCTGTTCAAACCTAATAGTGTTAAGTTACTTTCAACTTACATATAATTAGAGCATTATTCAGACTTCACATCTGTTGACAACTGGGTAGGGAAGGGACAGGTTCAGGCTCTCCTATTGGTCTTTAAAGCTCAATTTTGTTTGTCTATACTCCATGAAAAGGCTCAAGCTTGATGATCAAAAAGCATAAATCATTCTGAAAACAACAGGCTTCATTGTCTGGATTCATTGTATATATCCATGTCAAATGTTCTGGCCAGTTTCTCCACACAATATCAGCATACCTTCAAAGGGGAAAATTATTGAGCAAAACGCCAGCTTACATAGTTATTATTATTATTTTTTTTAGAATTTGAAAATCTTTGAAAAACAAAATCACCTTTTCCTGGAACTTTGTGAATTTTCTGTGTTTGTATATGCAAGCTTCAAGATGGGCTTCATATTCAGCTGAAACTATGTGAATCTTGATATATTGGTGTAGTTTTCCAGGATCAGATAGTGAAATTGTCCTAGTGAATAGTGTCAGGTTAAAAGGTGATCCTGAAACACATTATTTTGAACATGAAAATGTCTTGGAAAAATGTCTTGGGATTTGGATCTTCCACAAATATGAGTTGGTTGACAGCCAATCTTAATAAATTAATATCCTCAATGCTCCCCAATCGTACATGTCGCTATATAGGATCTTACGTATTTCAATTGAATTTGGTGTTCTGGGCGCCCATAAACATGGATATTTAAAAGCATTATGACATCATGGTCGCATCTGGACTCATCCATTTGCAGTCGGGGAGGGGAGATAGGTTCACTGTGCCCATTTACCCCAATGTTTACACCAAAGATCAGTCCATATATCTACCCCGTATTATGGCGCCACGATGTCGGGACCGCGGCAACACGAAAAGACACCCGGCCAGCGAGCCGGCTAATTCGGCTGAGCCAACCAAAAATTCTTTGTCATCAATGTTCCTTTCAAAGCACTATGAAGCGTTCTCGGGATTGGTTAACACGCGAGTTACTGCAAGCCTGTTAGATCCTACAAGCGAAATATCCAAATGGGGAGCAGATAGGATTTAATTTTAATTAGATTGGTTGACAGCTAGATCTGCCTGATGGTAGCCTAGATGTGCAATCTGGTACAGGCTTTTGTTATTGATGACATTTCAAAAGTTTTTTTTGAATTAATGTTATGCTGGGCATGACTTATTTGCTCCATATCACTATTGAGTGTTGATCGTCAAGGATATTGTTGATGGAGTCCTGTCATATTATCCTCATAGCTAAGGTAGTCAAGAAGGCGACACGGAATAATTTGTCAGATGTCCCCTTGGCAAAAATATATATTATTTAGTTAATGACATTTGGACCTCGGTAAAGAAATTATTATTCACGGGATAGTAACATTAAGACTTTTGTTGAGAGACATTGCACTTAAAAAGATGAGTGGAATATTACAAGATCAATAGTGTCTTTGATCATCACACAATCATCCTTAGTGCACCTACATTTTGAATGAGTTTATGATATTTGGAATCCTCTTGAAATGGTGTTTTCTAGGGGGAGTTGAAATCTTTTGACTACCATATCCATTTGATGTTGAACAAAAGGGATACATGGTTCTGATTATTTGTAAATAGAAATCCAAGAATCCTTATACATTTAAATTTCATTATAGAAATCCGTTCATATTTCTGTCAATTTCTGGAATTTGTGTTCATATTTTCCATCATATATTTTTTTTTTTTTTCATTTCATATTGAGCTTTAATATTTAACTTGACATACTCACTCGTTTAGAGACATTTATTTATTTAATCTTTGGGATAATGAGTCTTGAATGCTAACTTAATATGCATAATTCTTTATTGTTGTGGTCACCTTTATAAAACCAAACTATATGTTGTTACGTGTGTGTTTGTGTATTGTTAAGAGTTTTGGCGTTTATGCCTATGCCATATTTTACACAAGAGATGTGCATTTAGATAGATTGTTCTATATCTGAGTAGTGTTGTATCCATCTGAATAGTGTTGACAATATCGTTCAGGATCATACCCAAGGTTCCATATCTGTGGCCTTCCTTTATCAAGAATAAATGCTACCCTTTGCTAGAAAACACTATTGTTATTGATGAAATGAGATGAGGCACATTATAACTTTTCATTTAATGTTTATAGTCCTCATCCAGGTCATTTTTTGCCTTCACAATGCATGAAACACTTAAATCAGATGTGTTCATTCACATACTATTACACCCCCATCAAGATAAGAATACTGGAACAAAAGTGAATGTACTGCATATGGACTGGAAAGTGAAAAGTTGTGTAAAGATTTTGGCTTCAAGAATTTGTTAATTTCAAGGTTATGAAGCCACAAATGAAGACTGACTAACTTACTCGACTATTTCAGTGCATTTTCATCATATGGTTCCAAAAAAGCTTGGTGACACCTGATTTCTTGTAGATTTTTTGATCGAGACATTTACTGAGGACTTTTGAACCATTGTCTTTTGAACTTCTCAGCAAAAAATTGTCATTTTCTATTGAACATTTTCATGGAATTTCTATCCATCCCATATCCATATGTAGGAGTGTTAAACAGGTCATACACAATGGCTGTGTAAAGTGAGCCGAGGTAAGTCTAATGCAGAACTGCAACTGACATGTATAATATTTGTATCCACACTGTGGGCTACCTTGATTTTGTGCAATGTAAATTTCCACCTTATTATCTGGAATGTTGTATCCAGCCAAAGAATATTTATCTGGAAGGCCAACATTGACATACATGTCTATTTGGAAACTGTTTTGTAGAGTTTCAAATTCTTCAGTTTTGTAGTATTTCAAGTATTTGAAAATTACAAACTTTTTGGTCCCTATCACAGGTAAAGCTTTCAGTATTGATAATTTCAAGATCATTCGGAAATGTTGTATGCCAAAATGCATAATCCTGTCACACGTCCACCTATGTGCAGCTGTGTTAAATCTGATAATCCAGTGTACTATAATATTTGCCCAATGCTGAAATGCTGTATGTTGAAATGTTATGGAACAGAGGACACAATGAGCATGGTGACCTCTACATCACAGTCAAATTTGTCTGAATCCTTATGAATTAATAGTGTTGTAACATTTGAGTTTGGTTAATAATAATGCTTCCCATGCACAATTCTGGTATCCGATGTGGAACCGAACATTGGCAGAGAAGTTCGTGAAATCTAACTGACTAGTCTTCTGAGGGGATGAACTATTTGATAAGGGTTGTATGTTGGTAATACATTCTTGGTTACCGTTGTAGCTCTTGTTAAGTATTGTTCATTCACATCCCGTCTTACAGTATGTGTCCAAACACTTCATTTTCACCTTGATACTCCACATTTCCCAATAAATAAATTAATCACATAATAAATGAGTTTTTGTGATATATATTGTGCAGTGCTCATACAGAGGAGAGTGTGTTTGTGGTGGACCCTTTTGATATGTAATTGCTACTTTGGCCTGTACATGCTATTATTGAACTTATCCGATGTATAAATTCCATAAGAGAGTTGTGACCATGTGTTTCCTTGCCTTGCTTGTACTATCATTTTTGTTGAAGATTGTGAGACAGCAGATCGTCACAACTGGACTGCATTCAGATTCATTTACTAGTATCCATCGCAAGTGAACTCCGTTCAGACAGTGGAAATGCTTTTTCAGTCAATGTCACAACTGTCTTTCATAGTGTGTTTTGTTTACCTGCGAGAAACCATCTTGTTGTTACGTTTATGAAGGAAAATTTGTATATCTTTTATTATGTGCAAAAAAAAAAAAAAAAAAAAAAAAAATTCATACAGTAAATCACCCAAATCTTATACCGGAAATCCCGTTGTAAATTATCACTGACAAAAGTGGCATTAAATAGAATCCACAGCGTTTGATATTGCTACTATGGTTGCACAGGGGCTTGTAGTTGGTCGGTTATTAATTATGATATTAATATTAATATATACTCTCCTCTATTAATATCATAATTAATAACCGACCAACTAGAAGCCCTTTTGTTTGGTTGTTCGACTTCTTTTTTTAATGTGTTAAAACTACATACAAAATGTCTGAAAAGATTAACAACAACCAAAAGCCTAATTTTAAACGTCAGTCGATGCTGTGGTGCGCAACTATTGACTGATAATTCATAAGGTTATACTTCAGTATTTTCTGTGTATGGAAAACAGTTTTCGTGCATAATTGAAGAAATGGAAATGTTTGCTTCACAAACTTAACAGCAATAGGGATTTTTTTCGATTACATGCAACATCTCCCAAGCGAATTCGACCGCTTGTGGTCTGCTTAACAGCTCTGCACTGAAAAATTTTGCGATTTGCAAATTGGAGTAGACAAGCTTATGGCTTTCTGCATAGTGCAGATCTGTATAGGCCTACTCCATACCAGTCCCACAACTTTGTCAGACGAACCATGACTGGAGATGATGGGTTATGGCCGTTTCCTTGTAAAAGTGGATTATCAAGCTGACCAGCCTCGTGATGGGGCTATCAGAGATGTTGTGCACAGCCCAGAGTCACGGTAAGAAATTATGAGCCTTAGCACCTTGGACAGCTTGTCGTAAGAGGCGACTAACTGGGGCACCCTTGAGGTTCTTGAGTGTGAACACGAATAGGACCCAAACTTCGTAATATGACCAAGAGATTGTTTAAAGGGATGTTAAATCATACTCAAGCTGACCATTGGAAGATGACACAGATGCAAGGATGATCTTGGATTGACGTACATGTATGAAAGGGCTCTCTCAATCCCCAATCGTATCAAATTATAGGTCAAGTTAATCTCTGGACAATGCTATCTGACCTCGATGGCAGCAGGCAGTAAACGAACACTTGGCTGGCCGCATGACCATCAGTTTGTCAATCTGGGTGCTTCCCTATCTCTTTAACCTAGATTATATTTTAAACGATGATAACTGGTATATCTTTGACCTGAAGTTTCCAAAATTCTCATAAATGTAAGATTATTGGACCTTTCTTGCAATAGGAATATTTTATTCATATTATCATTCACATCAGTTATCAATAGATGAAAGCCCCGCTTCATGTGATAAACATAGGAGAGAGATCTTGAGGATGAACCAGAGATCATGCGGTGGCCTAAGTGATGTGCACCTGTCACCGCCACTGAAGCAAGACAGCATTGTCCAAGGATTAATGTGGAAAGAGCAGATTAAGGCTGAATAAGTATCTTTGAGATGCATTTTAGAAGCTCTAAACTAGTAACCAAACAAATTATTATGGATAACAACTGTTTTGTTTTTTAGCTGGTGACGTTCCGCTGTAGTTACTAAGAGCGTTTTCAAACCAATCTCATTTGGTTTGACCGCCTTTGTGGCACACTACGACCTTTTTCATTTCCCGAAAAATGCCATTTGAGCTCGGCAATGCTCCTGCAACGTTCCAGCGCTTATTAGTGTATTCTGGGTTAGCTGTCTTGTATATATCGATGACGTCATTTCGCTATATAGCTGAAATGTTGCTGAACTCTTACTCGCGATGACGTCATAGTGTTATTAAAAAACTTTGAAACCCATGTGAAAGATTTGCAACAAGTTTTTGATCGTTTGTTTAAGGCCGATTTGAAGGTAAAACTGTTGAAACGTTGATTCGCTCAGAAACGAGTGAAATATTTATGGCATACGTTTTGATAGCTTTTTTATTGAAACACGTGATTTGAGTCTCCATCTCCTGTTAAAACTTACTAATAGTACCTGTTATATTGTTAATCAGACTTGACCTAATTAAATAGTGTGCTGTTCCAACCTGATAGTGTTAAGTTACTTTCAACTAACATGTAATTAGAGCATTATTCAGACCTCACATTTATTGACAGCTGGGGAGGGGGGGGGGAGAGGTTCAGACTCTCCTGTTGGTCTTTGAGGCTCAATTTTCTATACTCCATGAAAAGGCTCCAGCTGCTTGATGATCAAAAAGCATAAGTCATTCTGAAAACAACAGGCTTCATCATCTGGATGCATTGTATATATCCATGTCAAATGTTCTGACCAGTTTCTGCACACGATATCAGCATGCCTTCAAAGGGGGAAATTATTGAGCAAAACATAAGCTCACATAGTTATTATTATTATTATTTTTAGAATTTGGAAATCTTTGAAAAAAAATCACCTTTTCCTGGAACTTTGTGAATTTTCTGTGTTTGTATATGCAAGCTTCAAGATGGGCTTCATATCCAGCTGAAACTATGTGAATCTTGATATATTGGTGTAGTTTTCCAGGGTCAGCTAGTGAAATTGTCCTAGTGAATAGTGTCGGGTTAAAAGGTGGTCCTGGAACACATTATTTGGAACATGATAATGTCTTGGAAAAATACCTTGGGATTTGGATCTTCCACAAAGACCGTCGAATTGATTGACAGCTAGATGTGCCTGATGGTAGCCTAGATGTGCAATCTGGTGCAGGATTTTATTATTGACGACATTTCAAAAGTGTTTTAGCTCGCCGTATATGAAGTAGGCGAGGTATTGTGAGAGAGAGGGGGAAAGTGGCGGTGTCGGTGTCAATGTCCGGTTAAGTTTTTATGTTTAGCACAACGTTAGACTCCAGCTGGAAGGTTAATGTTTTTTGTTTAGGTTGGACTTAAAATAGTTTTGACTTCTTTTGGACTGAAAGTTTTCTGGGTTAATCTTTTTTATTTCAAGTTTTATAATATAGTTCATCTTTCAATCCAACTTCAACATCACTGACAAAGAAGTCAAATTTTTATAACAATATGTATTGTCATTGCCAGTGATGTGCAACCTGAAGGGCTCGATCTTTATGCGAAGCTGCATGTTATTGACATAACCCAAAACGGCGAGCTGCCGGGTTACACATAACCCTTGTTTTGAATTAATGTTATGCTGGGCATGGCTTATTTGCTCCATATCACTATTGAGTGTTGATCATCAAGGATATTGTTGATGGGAGTCCTGTCATGTTATCCTCATAGCTAAGGTTGGCAAGAAGGCAACATGGGATAATTTGTCAGATGCTCCCTTGGCAAAAATATATATTATTTAGTTAATAGGACATTTGGACCTCAGTAAAGAAATTATTATTCACGGGAGAGTAACATTGAGACTTTTGTTGAGAGACATTGCACTTGAGAAGATGAGTAGAATATTACAAGATCAATAGTGTCTTTGATCATCACACAATCATCCTTGGTGCACCTACATTTTGAATGAGTTTATGATATTTGGAATCGTCTTGAAATGGTGTTTTCTAGGGGGAGTTGAAATCTTTTGACTACCATATCCATCTGATGTTGAACAAAAGGGATGGTTCTGATTATTTGTAAATAGAAATGCAAGAATCCTTATACATTTAAATTTCATTATAGAAATCCGTTCATATTTCTGTCAATTTCTGGAATTTGTGTTCATATTTTTCATCATTTATTATTTTTTCATTTCATATTGGAGCTTTAATATTTATCTTGACATACTCGTTTAGAGACATTTATATATTTAATCTTGGGATAATGAGTCTTGAATGCTAACTTAATATGCATAATTCTTTGTTGTTGTGGTCACCTTTATAAAACCAAACTATATGTTGTTACGTGTGTGTTTGTGTGTTGTTAAGAGTATTGGCGTTTATGCCTATGCCATATTTTACACAAGAGATGTGCATTTAGATAGATTGTTATATATCTGAATAGTGTTGTATCCATCTGAATAGTGTTGTATCCTTCACTGACAATATCATTCAGGGTCATGCCCAAGGTTCCACATCTGTGTCCTTTATCAAGAATAAATGCTACTTAGACCCTTTGCTAGAAAACAATATTGGTATTGATGAGATGAGATGAGGCGCATCATAACTTTTCATTTATTGTTTATAGTCATCATCCAGGTCATTTTTTGCCTTCCCAATGCATATTTCCTCCATTGAGATGTACTACTCGGGCTAGGCAGAGTTGGCTGGGGTTGCATATGACTTGGAGAAGTGGATCATGGCTTATCTGTCAAAACTCCTTGAGTTTGGATAGAGAAAAGAAAATATATAAGATTTTGGTAGGCATATTCAGGGTGGTAGACAATCAGTTGGGGTTGTGAAAATCTAGGTTAACTGGAAGGAAACACTTAAATCAGATGTGTTCATCCACATGCTACTTACTGCACCTCCGTCAAGACAGAAATACTGGAACAAAAGTGAATGGACTGGAAAGTGAAAAGTTGTGTAGATTTTGGCTTCAATAATTTGTTAATAAATGGAGACTGACTAACTTACTTGGCTATTTCAGTGCATTTTCATCATATGGTGACATCTGATTTCTTGTAGATTTTCTGCCCGAGATAGATTCTGAGGACATTTGGACCATTGTCTTTTGAACTTCCCCAGCAAAAAAATGTCATTTTCTATCAAAAATTTTCATGGAATTTCTATCCATCCCATATGTAGGAGGGTTAAATAGGTCATACACATTGACTGTAAAGTGAACCTAGATAAAGTCTAATGCAGAACTGCAGTTGACAAGTATAATCTTTGTATCCACACTGTGTGCTACCTTGATTTTGTGCAATGTAAATTTCCACCTTATTATCTGGAATGTTGTATCCAGCCAAAGAATATTTATCTGGAAGTCCAACATCGACACAAATGTCTATTGGGAAACTGTTTTGTAGAGTTCCAAATTCTTCAGTTTTATAGTATCAAAAATTGTGTCAAAAAGTGTCAAAAATTACAAGCATTTTTGGTCCATATCGCAGGTCAGGCTTTCGAGATCATTCGGAAATGCCGATAATCCAGTGCACTATAATATTTGTCCAATGCTGAAATAATGTATGTTGAAATGTTATGGAACTAAGGACACAATTAGCGTGGGTGACCTCTACATCACAGTCAAATTTGTCTGAATTCTTATGAATTAATAGTGTTGTAACATTTGAGTTTGGTTAATAATGATGCTTCCCATGCACATCCTGGTATCCATTGTTAAACCGAACATTGGCAGAGGAGTTCGTGAAATTTAACTGACTAGTTACTAATCTTCTGAGGGGATGAACTATTTGATAAGAGTTGAAGGTTGGTAATACATTCTTGGTTACCGATTGTAGTTCTTGTTAAGTATTGTTCATCCACATCCCGTTGTACAGTATGTGTCCAAACACTTCATTTTCACCTTGATACTCTACATTTCCCAATAAATCAATTAATCACATAATAAATGAGTTCTTGTGATATATATTGTGTGGTTCTCATACAGAGGAGAGACTAGTGTTTGTGGCGAAGCCTTTTAATGGGATGCCTGTACATGATATTATTGATATCATGATACTTCGTTCACACAGTGGAGATTGTTTCAGTCAATGTCACAACTGTCTTCTATAGGGTGTGGTGTTTAACTGTGAGAAACCATCTCATAACGTTTATAAAGCAAACTTTGTATTTCTTTAATTCTGTGTAAAAAAAAAATCAAAATTGAAACACCCAAGTCTTATACCGGAAATCCCGTTGTAAATTATCACTGACAAAAGTGGCATTAAATGATGTCCACAGTATTTGAAATTGCTATTTTGGTTGTTTTTTGATTCGTTAAATTATCTTATTTTAATGTAATAAAACGTCGTAAAAATGTTTACGAAAAGATAAAACCAGCCAAAAGCCTAATTTCAAACGTCAGTCGACTCTGTTTTATGTATATGTACCAACTTACTGACCATGTATAGGGGTTAACTTCGGTATTTTCTCTGTATGGAAAACAGTTTTCGTGCATAATTGCAGAAATCGAATTTGCTTCGCAAACGTAACAGCAAGAGAGATTTTCTCGATTAGATGCCACATCCCCAAGGTGAATTCGACCGCTTATAGAGTTTATGAGCCTCAGCTCCTTGTACAGCTTGTCGTAAGAATCGACTAACTGGGGCCCCCTTGAGGTTCTCGAGTGTGAACACGAATAGAACCCAAACTCCATGATATGTCTGAAAGATTGTTGAAATCGACTTTAATCATACTCAAGCTGACCATTGGAAGATCACACAAAGTCTGCCCTTGGATTGTCAATCTGGGGGCTTCCCTATCTCTTTAACCCACTTTTTAAAATCGACACTTAATTGGTAGATTTTTGACCTGAAGTTGCCAAACTTCTCGTAAATGTAAGATTATTGGCCCTTTCTTGGAATAGCAGGAATATTTGATCCATATCATCATATTCACATCAGTTATCAATAGTTGGGAAATTGCAATCGTGTGGTGTCCGATGAATATGCATACATGTCAATAAAAATTCTGCTGTTGAAGAAGTCGACGACTGATCAGTCACTTGACTGAAGAGAACGTAATCTACATCTATTTGGACTTCCGGTAATGGCGGTTAGCTAGACGGCTGTGTGCGAATTTCTCTCCGGGACAATCCATACTAAATAATTGTATCTTCGGCCCATCCAGTGTTAATTGTCGTCTAAATCTGTGCTAAATCTCCTTCCAAATAACGGTGTGAACTATTCCGTATCATATGAGCAGTCGGAAGCGTAAAACCAGAATGGATTCTGATGGGACTCAAACAGACAATGAGAATACCGAAATGGCCACCCGTGTACTAAGTCAGCCAGAGAGACCCGATGACGTACAATCTCTTGAGGAGCTCTATAAAGTCACGGATATAAAAGACCTGAGTAAATGTTTCGCCAAGCTACACCTGAGTTTCACGTCAGAGATGAAAATACTATCCGAACAGGTGAGCCGTGTGAAAGTCCGTGCACGTGAGGTAGAAGAAACCTGCAAATCTTTAGGGGAGGATATCCTTGAACTTCAGGAGAGTGAAATTCCTGAATTGAAGCGCCAACTAGAACATGAAAAAAATGAAAGAATTAAATTGGATTTATGGGGGCGCAAGTGGAATCTTGTCGTGAAAGGTATACCGAGTAGCCCACACGAGCCACCATCTGTCACCAAAAACTTGGTTCGCACAGCATTCATTGAAAAACTGTCAATATCGTCCGACGAAGTAAATCTTATGCTTTTCCAAGCTGTCCATCGTCTTCCTGGGGGCCCCGATGGGTCCAAAAATGTCTTTGTTCGCTTCGTCCAGTTGGAGGATAGAGACAAAGTCCTGGATGCCGCTCGAAAGCTCACCAGAGGTTGTGGCTTTAGCGCCATTCCAAATCTACCTCCAGTTCTTGCCCAACGACGATTTGAGCTCTCAAAACAACTGCAAAATATGCCAAAAGAAAAACAGGCCGTCACGAAAATTGCATACCTTCGAGAGGCTCCTTTTGTGACCCTCACTAAGAAATGAACGATGAACAACAGTCAGGACCGACACAGTCGATGTACATTTCCTCTTGACCAGGTACATTTCTTTTTTTCTTTTCTTCTCATACCTGACAGTGACAACTGACCGTTACACACGCCAGCAAGTCAATATACTGATATACGATATCATCTCTTCACTTACATTTCTGTGAAGTAACATGTACATCAACCGATTATTAATTATAATCAGTGTGTCTGAATTAGCAGTAATCAACTCTGGAACTGTATTATATAATGAATTCACGGAACTGATTTCACTGACGTTTGTTGAGCTCTCGATTATGTCTCTATCCATATTTCATTATACTCTGAGCTATAGCCCATAAGAGTAATTCTGAGAATTCATTGTCTCCGTTTAACATTCCTTGAACTCTAGATTTTGTAGCACTATATTCTGGAGACAAAACTCAAATTCTCAACTTCTATGTGTCGCAAAGACAAACTGACCTCGGGTCCTAATTGTCCAGTCCACCGCCCTATATAATCTCTCTGTTTACAAACAATTTCATGGTGGTGTTACATGGCTCTGCCTGATCGTAGTTTTTCTACCAGTCACACATTTGACATTTAGTATGAACTATTGCAAGCTACAATGTCTGATATATACTCCCTTAGTTCTATCAGAGACAAAGCTGGAATTTCTTCAACTTCACTGATTAACATCAACAATCTGTTATATCCTGGACTGATTTTAGTGCGAATGCTACTGAGGATCAATGTGGTCATTACACTATAAATTTGCAATTTTTATCAGTCACAAAGATGATTATCAGTTCACCATTCAATATAATCTCACTGTTTATTTATAAATTTGAAGTTGTGGTAAACGGTTCATCCTGACCGTAGATGTAGTTTTTCTACTTCTTGCGTATTTGACATTCAGTATAAACTAATGCAAGCTACGCTGCCTGTAGCCACATATATGCAACTCAGTGTATGTATCCACTACTGAGTTGCACATCCTTACTCCCAGAGACATCAGTAGCGTCATTTTCATCGTGGCCAAACATGACAAAATGTACAATTGACTATGGCATTTAACGGGCTGTAAACATGTCAAATATACTTCTCTCCCCCGACACAAAGTATCTGGCTCATTCCTGCATCGCAAGTGCACGTAAATAGCACCAAATCAAGTCACTACCTTCCTATCACGTTGAAATTTGAAAATGGCAGACTAAGTCCGAGAAACACAGCAGTGCGCATGCACCGCTAATAACACGAACACTTTACGATATGTCGTAAAGAGGAAAGCGTCGTTAGCTAGTGGGCGGGGCCTAACGCACGTGGTCAAACTCCATCTCTGTTACCCCAGCAGCTGATGACGCCTTATTTACGACATATCGTAAAGTGTTCGTGTTATTAGCGGTGCATGCGCACTGCTGTGTTTCTCGGACTTAGTCTGCCATTTTCAAATTTCAACGTGATAGGAAGGTAGTGACTTGATTTGGTGCTATTTACGTGCACTTGCGATGCAGGAATGAGCCAGATACTTTGTGTCGGGGGAGAGAAGTATATTTGACATGTTTACAGCCCGTTAAATGCCATAGTCAATTGTACATTTTGTCATGTTTGGCCACGATGAAAATGACGCTACTGATGTCTCTGGGAGTAAGGATGTGCAACTCAGTAGTGGATACATACACTGAGTTGCATATATGTGGCTACGCTGCCTGATACATATTTACCTTAGTTATGTCGCTCATGATGTCTCAATTATATAGTCTGTCATTCAATATTGATATATTCATGACTTGTATATGAGAGACTGTTCTACATATGCACTCCTCGGCTGCTGGCTTCACATTGTTGAATGTATATTTTATTATTATTATTTTATTTTATTTTATTTTATTTTTTTTTAAAATATTTTCATTAAATGTTTTCCAAGGAATGTCACTTAAGTTCTGTCTATAGCACATCCCTAAGAACGACTGTTTGTATAATACTGATCAGCCACCTATAATATTGGACTACATTTTCCCGGATACGAAGTTTCGCACAAGTCTGTATATACTCGAGAATGTTAATTTTGTTGTTATATTTTTCAACTTATACAGACTTTGTCTGTCGTAATGCAATTTTTTTATCTTCCATGGTCGACTCCTGCAAAATATTTCTTTTCTTTACATTTCATCACCCCCAGTTTGCCTCTTTGAATCTTATAAGGATATATCTAGTCTGTGTTGTTAAAATATTTAGAAATGGATAATACCAATATTTTAAACCCGCCTGACGACCTTGATCTGCTACAGATGCCTTTTCATAACGAGGATGACGTAGTTACTAATATCAGTCTGAACGACGAATCTAGTGATGATTTATCATATCTAGAAGGTTTCCAAGATTTGGCGTTCAATCCTTTAGATCTGAATAATGTTGAAGCCGCAGCGTACTTAACAGATGACTGCTCTCCTGAAATATCTCACTGGGGAGATCTTAATAACCATCAGTCTAATTATTACATCGAAAACTCATTTAATGCACAAATTAATACAAACGCTATCTCCGACACAAAATCTATGTCAGTCATACACTTCAATGCTAGAAGCCTGAAGAAACATTTTTCAGAAATCATTGGCTTAACCAATAACTTAAAATTCAACTTCTCCGTAATTGGTATTTCTGAGAGCTGGTTGGATCCCGCCACTGAGAAATTGTTTGATATTCCAGGGTATCAGCCCTTTACTTCTTCCAGAGTCAAAAGAAAAGGCGGAGGACTCGTCTTATATATCGATGAAAAATTCTCTGAATGTTTAGTAAGAGAGGACCTATCCTTCCGCGAAGACGATGGTGAATATGAATCCTTGTTCGTGGAAATGAAGGACGGTCCCATGTCTTACATAATCGGTGTTATTTATCGCCCGCCTGGAAAAAATGTAGAGTTATTCAATGATGGTATGACATCTCTGTTGGAAATCATCAAACCAGAGAAAAAGAATTGCATAATCATGGGCGACTTCAACATAGATCTTTTTAAAACTGAACGTCATGGCCCATCTAAAAATTTCCTCGATATCATGAGATCGCATTACTTCCTCCCCAAAATAACAAAACCGACTAGAGTTAAATCCAATTCTGCTACACTAATTGATAACATTTTCTTGAATTTCCATGAAGACTGTCTTATGTCTGGAATACTTCTCTCAGACGTCACTGATCATTTCCCTATTTTTCATATTAACAATAACGAATTTTCCAGACAGAAACAATCCTGTAGCATAAAATTTCGAAGAATAAGCAAGGAACAAAAAGATACGTTTAAACAAAAGTTGGAAAATATCGATTGGAATGACGTCATTAACGAACAAGACGTAAACAAAGCCACCGATACTTTCTCGGCTAAATTTAATGAAACCTACAACAGCTGTTTTCCAGTAGTAACAATAAATCAAAACAGAAACCAGATTATTAAACCATGGATTAGTCCCGCAATTTTGAAATCAATAAGAGAAAAAAATAGACTATTTAGACAGCATATCGAACGCAAAGACCCAATCATTACGAAACAGTATCGCGATTACAGAAATAAACTAAATCATACCCTGAGACTAGCCAAACGGAATTATTATGAAAATAAATTCAATCAGCATAATAACAGTATCAAAGGCACTTGGAAAATTCTAAATGAGCTAATGAATCGCAAAAAATCAACGAGTTTACCTAAAAAATTCAAAATAAATGATCATGAGACAACCGACCCAATTGATATTGCCAACGGATTCAACAATTATTTCAGTACCATTGCTTCTAACCTCGAATCAAATATCCCTGACACAACAAAGAACTTCAGAGAATTTCTAACTACCAATTATCAAAATAATTTTTCTCTGGACGATTGTACAGCTGAAGAAGTAACCAGTATTATAGCGGATTTTAACAATGGCGCAGCTGGTATTGACGGTATACGAACTTCTATAATCAAAACGTTTGCCAATCTCATATGTGAGCCATTATGTCATCTAGCTAACATGTCATTTCGACAGGGTCAAGTACCCAATTCCATGAAAACTGCTATAGTAACGCCAATATTTAAATCTGGCGATAAAGAATTATTAGAAAATTATCGCCCAATATCAGTACTTAACTGTTTTAGTAAAGTGCTTGAGAAGCTAGTGGCAAATAGAATGCATATATTTTTGAACGAACAGAACATCTTATATTTAAACCAGTTCGGCTTCAGACAAAACCATTCCACCGCTTTGGCTGCTCTATCCTTATACGAAAAATTAGTAGCTGCCAAGGAATCACACAAATACAGTATAGTCACATTTTTGGATTTATCAAAAGCTTTCGACACTGTTAATCACGAAGTACTATTGTATAAGCTGGATCATTATGGTTTCCGAGGAATCACAAACTCCTGGTTCCAGAGTTATTTATCTTCTAGATTCCAGTGTGTCAAGTTCAACGATACAATGTCGTCGTCGACTTGTATGAGCTGTGGAGTGCCACAAGGCTCAATATTAGGTCTTATTCTGTTTCTACTTTATATAAATGATATTAGTAATGTTTCTCACATTCTTGACATTCTACTCTTTGCTGACGATACTAGTGTCTTTCTCTCAGACGACGATTATGCTAACCTCATTACAGGTATATCACACGAACTGGAGAAACTACATACTTGGTTCTCCTGCAACAAATTGTCTCTTAATATAGCTAAGACGAAATTTATGTTCATAAAACCAAGCAAACGATCAAACATTGAAGCTCCAACATTGTCTATTAATGGACAATCAATAGAACATGTGGAAAATTTTAAATTCCTGGGAGTTTATTTCAATAATAAACTGAATTGGCTGACACATATAACTGAAATCGCCAAGAAGCTATCAAGAAATTTAGGGGTCATAAATCATATCAAAAACCATGTTAATAAAAAAACATTATTCATATTGTATTACTCCCTCATTTGTCCCTATTTGACATATTGCAATATTGTTTGGGGCAATACCTACATAACTCACCTTACTCCATTGATAACTCTCCAAAAACGTGCCATCCGAATAATATCTCTATCCGGAAGGTATGAACATACCGACCCTCTGTTTAAAAATCTGAATATTCTCACACTACCAAAACTCAACAATTACCTTATTTTACAATACGTCCATAAGTTCAGTTATCACCCCTCGCTTCTGCCCATTAACCACCAGAGTTCCTTTACACGTATATCCAATGTGCATCGATATGCTACTAGAAATTCTAGAATCAACCTGTATCGACCCTTTTATTTTTCCGATCTTTCATTCTTCACTGCCAGAATTAAAGGTCCTAGGCTGTGGAACAAACTACCCACCCATCTCAAAACAATAGACTCTATTTCTCTATATAAGTCGCAGTTGAAAAAACATCTCGTACTGGACTGAATTTCACATTCTGTAAGCAGGGCCGACCATGGGTATTTTCTTTTTTGTTATTCACCGGTTCAGAATTTTTTTTACCTACACTGAAGCTTTTCTAAAATGAGATCAAGTACAATATATTCAATCTTCAGTGATGGTTTTATAATACTATATTATTTTCTTTTGGGATAGAACAAACCCCCTGGGGTTTTATTCCCGCCAGTTATACATCATACATCTTTCTGTCAACATACTGCTACGGATATCATCGTTTTCTAGATATAATATTGATCATGTATGTATAAATTTGAACTGGTGAATAAATTGAAATTGAAATTGAATTGAAATGGCATTTTTTGTGGATTACAGAACGGTAAGCCAATGCACCAAGATTGACCTTCACACCTTTGCCGCATATTGATGACCAACTACACAGTCTGGGTCTGTGTAACCCGACCTACTTTTCCGCCCTAGATTTGAAGTTTGGATTGGCAAGTTCAGGTTGACCCCGCGTCAAAGGACAAGACCGAATTCGTGACGCACTACGGTTTTTGTCGTTTCAAAAAAAATTCATTTGGTCTCTGAAACGCTCCTGCAACGTTCCAGCGCTTATTGTTCAGTGTATTACCTAACTCCTTATGTGTTAATTATCTTGTATATATCGATGGCGTAATATTGTTTTCCAAAAAATGTTAAACCCATTTGAAATATTTGCAACAAGTCGGATCATCTGCGTAAGGCCGATTTGAAGTTAAAACCGTAGAAATGTCGATTGGCTCAGAAACGAGTGAAATATTTAGGGGACACTTTCGAATAAAAGACTGGACAGTATTGGAACGGGATGGAAGTTGTCCCAGAAAGAGCGGGCCAGTCAAGCGTGCCAAAAACAGGGCGTGAGTATGGTTAGGTACAAATAATTTTGGGGGACTGGGCCTACCAGCGCCATGGCCTATGTAAAAATCGGGCGCCGGGCTTAATATACAACCGACTCCAGATTAAACAAGTCTTTGTGCAGAATTTATTTCTTTATATATCGGATGTATATTAGATTTTATGTCAGTAAAGGAGACTCGACATTAAAGAGACTTGCAGTGGTAAAGTTTAGAACCCCTAAATAGAGAAACGATTTGTATAAGTATTTAATGTTGTTAGAGTATAATTGATTGCCAGTAAACGAAATTCTCTAAAAAGGTATATGCTTTTGTTGAATTCTTGAATATTGGTTGAAAATAGTCGTTGGCCTCTGTTCAGGTGCAGAGAGTGTGTGAAACAATTCATGTTGGCCCCTGCGCAAATCCCCATGCCTCTCACTCGCCAAGCTTAGGGATGCCATAGTCTTAGTTTTACCCAATAGACACACCATGAGATGGAGTGGTCCTTCTGGACACTCACACCTGCAAAGACAAAGAACGGGCTTACTAACAGTATAAAACCGGTTAGGGAGATCCCACTCTCTAAAGTGGAGGTAATTTTTGCTCAATAACTTTGGATTCCTTCTAAACCAATGCTTCAAAACTTTAGACGCATTAATCTGTCTTTTGTTCTATGTCCTAAAATTAACTTGCCATTTGAAGAACCAGTCAATGTTGCTTCAATAGCGTGACAGATATTTGGCCTATTATTCTGCGAATTAGATACATGACAATTTTTTTACTACCAAAAGTAGTAGACGACTACAAAATATATTGTCAGTTTATGGTTTTGCGGAAGTGTGAATTTATAGAGATTCTGTTAGTAACACTTTTCACGGGGCGATGTAGGCCCGTAGGGACTAATGGTCCTGTCTTGTAGTCAGATAAAATTGAGCACCAGCTCTGTGTCTTGCTAACTCAGCAAAAGATAGAGTTCTTACACGACAAGAAAGAGGTCTGAAATTTCCTTCTTTAGAGTGTCCAGGTTTCTGTGTTTTTAATGTTCGCGTATAGTTGCAGGTTTGATATGTTTAAGTTACATTTCCATTTATCTAATTTTATGCGTATTTTCATTCATTTTCCAGTGGCACTACTTTCGTGCTCAAAATATGTCGTCTGCTAAACCACAGATTTTGAGAGGCGCATGTTGAGTGATTTTGTGGGACTAACTCATTCTCATTAGAAAGCGTGTTTGGGCAGTAATTTAGTATTAAATAATACCAGTATAAGTGTAATTCATTGTAGAAAACAATGGGATACTTCACTTTGCCTGTATTCATTTACATTTTCATGAAATATGTGTGTTGAGTTACAGTTTGAAATTTTCGCCATTTAAGCTTGCCCCTCAAGACCCTCTGCATTATCTTTTTTAGTAAGTTTCTAAAATCCAGTGGTGGTCAAATCATTTACGTAATAATTTCCCTGCATTCAGAAATGTTTTCTTCTAATTCTGCTTCTGAAATATTCATGGAATGTTGCAAGCATTTCCCCCTGATCTACAGAAAGAGCTCTGCATATCACAAACATGCTGTGTTTAAAGCTGTAAGGTGACAGGGGAGATAACCAAATAGAACTGTAATATACTAGGGGTGTACTGACAGCAGGAGGTACATGAAACAATATGATGCCATGAGAGGATGCATTCCAGCATAGCTCAAGTCCATCTAACCATGAGGATTTTACATTGTATCTTAATACTCATTTTCACCCCTCGGCCAATTTTGACCATGGGGTATTGTCGTCTTGTACGTCCGTCTGTTCGTACGTCCGTACGTCAGTACGTGAGCGAGATAGACGGAAAATGGTTCCACTGAAGAATTCCAAATTTGGTATGCTTATTTACCTAGTCAAGGACCAGAAGCCTTTTGAATTGGGACCTGATTGGGTGGAAACCTTGGCGGCCATCTTTCATTTTATGCAAAATGGATAATGATCCATATCTCGGAAACCATTCAACTGTTCAATACGAAAGTTGGTAAACATCATCGATACATCAAGCAACTTTCAATGAATTACCAAACCGGCTTTTCTGATTAGCTGGAAATCCTGGAGGCCATCTTTAATTTATGCAAAATCGATAATGATACATATCTCTGTTACCATTCTATTGTTTTATATGAAGTTGGTATACATCATCGATGCATACAGATACTTTAAATCGGGACCTGATTGACTGAAAACCTTGGCGGTCATCTTTAATTTATGCAAAAAATTTAATGATATATATCTGATATCATTTAAGTGTTCTATACCAAACTTGGTATACAGCATCGATGTATCAAGTGGAATGTGGAAGGTCGTATTACCATGAGGGCGGAAGTATTGTCCATGGGGACGAATTTTCCAGTTCCGGTAGTAATGGTAAAAATAAATGTCCTTCAGATCAAACTTTTGGCTACCATGGTGATCAAAATTATACCGACGCTACTGACGCCGATGATGATGATGATGATGATGATAATGATGATGATAATGATGATGACAATGATGGTGATGATGAAGGTACTGATGACGGAGAAGTACGGATGATGATGATGATAATGATGATTATGATGATCATGATGAAGGTACTGATGACGGAGAAGTTACGGATGATGATGATGATGGTGATTATGATGATGATGATGAAGGTACTGATGACGGAGAAGTTACGGATGATGATGATGATGATGATGATGATGATTATGATGATGATGATGATGGTGATGGTGATAACGATGATGTCGATAATGACATGTGTTTGTGGGAACTCTTCGCGGATAAAGCGATTGATGTTCATGAATCCGATATAAACGACCTTGCGGAAGTTTACGAAGAAGACGGAATGGATGAACCAACTGCGCATCAGATGGCATATGACAAGCTTTTACCCAGAATACAGACGAGGTTCCGAAATATCTACGTCCATAATTTAAGGTTATGGAGCACAGCCCTCGAAATTTGGCGTAACCGAAACGATCGGTTACGTGTCGGTTACGTGGTTGTAAATTCTGCAGAACGAATAATCGGTTACGTAAAAAATCAACTTGCGCTACGGTATGACGAGTGCCATTGAAAATGTCTGGGCGACCGGCCCAGTGACAGTCATCAATCGTTGCCTTACCGGTCTATATTTCTCCTCTATGGTATCTTCGAATCATGCTTCGGAGTTTATACATGTTTTTATTATGGAATTAGTATCATGAACGTGTGATTTTGCATCAGAAAGAAATAAAAACACGGAGGTTCGAAGCGAAAAAAACTGACATTCTGATGGCGCATAAAAACGGAAGCATGCGATATCAAGGGGACACAACTCCCAACATACAAAGCCTGAATTCATCCAATCAAATGTGGGTCAATTCTACAGCGCGGGACAGCGCGCACACGGAAGTGGATGGAAATCGAATTTCTCCGAATTTCTCATCTCCGGATTCTCCGGACCGCAGGTTCGATATGCAAAACAGCTCAAAAGCGAAAATTGACTGTGAACATAAAAACATTCCAGAAGTGGTCATTTCACGATGACTTTAGAAAAGTGTTGTCTGCTTTTGTTTTACTTTCACATTTTATTTTTTTCAACACCGTCCCTTTTATTCCATGCCTGGGTGCTTCTTGCTGAATTTCTGACAAATAAGTTGGACATGCCGCAGTTTGAGAATATTGCCGTCAGCTGCTGTTTCAAGGACTCTCAAAACAATTTTGTATTTTATTGTAATAATATATATATAATAATATATAATACACAATTTCTTCAGTTCCAGAAAAAAATTTGGCTAACCTGTTTACGTAACCAATGGGTTACGCAACCTAGTCCTACGTAACCGAACAATAGGTTACGTGAACATCGTGACCCAGAACTATTTTTGGGTTACGCAAATTTTTGAAATTTCGAGGCCTGGGAGCAAACTACGGAATCACCCGATTCATCAGAAAGTAATGGCGACTAAGAAACGGATGCGTGAGGAAGACGACTTATCAAACGATGAAGCGGAAGAGTCTGCCGTTGAGATGCGTAAATTCTTAATAAACAGACTTTTACCGCGCGAGTACACAAGACAACCGATCAAATCCTTTGATTAGTTGATTTCGCCACCAGGGCGTACCGTTACATTCGTTATCGATATACCCTCAGCTCTTTCACAGGGTTATGGCAATGAAATTGACGTTTGGGTACTAGGATTACTCAGTTTGTATTTTCGTTTTGAAACTATCATTACTAAATTAATTTGTATAAATAAATATATACTTTGAACTTTAACAACCGAAGTTGTGTTCTTCTTTCTTTCGGCCACAGTCCAGAGTCGTTTCGATATGCCTTTATACGGGCGATAGTCGGTTACAAAGGGTATCCAGTGATAATAAATATACCATCCAAAGATAGGTGTAGCGACTCTTTATTGTTTTCCATGACGTACAGTAGAAAACATACCTAGTCGTTTCGTATAAATGTAACACAAAAAGTTGTATGGAGAGTTAAATTTCGTATTTATTAACCAGGGCTGAAATAGTGCCCGTACTAGAGAATAATCTCATGTATCGAAGAAAACACGATCTCGCTCCGTTTTGGGGACTTTTCATGGGCTTTAGTGGACTTCCTCGGACTTTTCTTGGACTTTCGTGGACTTTTTCATCTGTAAATGAAATAACTGGTCATACAATTCTAATTTCATATTATAGTTACCTCAATCGTGAACGGTGACCAAAAAGGCGCTTGGGAATAAGACAAGATTTAACTTCATTCATTCATACTGTATTAAATCAGATCTCCTATACCTTTTAATTTTTAGAGTTCTTAAATAATTGAGGTAACAAGAGAGTTGACCGTTTTTCCCCCGTTAAACCCATATACGGCGAGACAGGTGTACGGCTTTTTTAAGTTTGCCTATTGAAATCACCGACAATAGTTCGTTCGATTTTTTTTTCTGGGGAACAGAGACATTAACCACAAATAAGGGTCTTTACAAATGAGACTATCTCGCCATAAGTTTCTATAGTATAGATGCAATCATAAGTGCTTAAAACACCCCGTGTTACAGTTAATGGAGGTACGGTGTACCATGGCGGTGACACGGAACGAATAACATTAGCGACTGTACTACAAAGGAACTGGTCTACAATAGGCGCCCATTACAGAAGGAGCAAATTTATGTGTGTGCAGGGTTAACCAGTGTGTCATTGCGGTAATAGATGTGCGTTCATGTGTGACATTCCGAGGTATATAATTTAACTCATACGGTCAGTTAGCTATACATGTATTATAAGGGGTTGAATAAACTATACCGGCTGTATGTACAACCGTACAGTATTTAACAGAAATTCGCCCATATATATATATAAGGCCTAATAATTAATAAACCTCGATTATCGAACTATTTTAGACTAAGAAAATTCAAGAAAGAAAGAATATCATTTTCGTGTACACCGGCGCGTATCAAAGGGGGACCGTTCGCTAAAGTGCAATGGACCGTTGCGCCCAGAGAAGGACAATGGATGTGCGATCGGCTGTGACATTCCGAGGTACATAATTTAACTCGCACGTTCAGTTAACTATACACGGCATTTGCTCTAATACATTGTGATGTGTTAGTCTATAATATATGAAAGACATTCTCTCAACATACACTATGATACGCTTGCGCTCAAAGGAATGATTGATAATGAGAACTTACCTTCATCAAATGTTTTCTCGTCATCCATTGTATACCGAGACAGGAGATCGACCAAATACGTAAAAACGCACCTTCGTGCGCCAGTGGCATGTTACAAGCGTCTAGTCCGTCATTCATAATCCAGCCGTCGTCCATTAGAGAATATCCGCGTCCATAATCCAAAGACCTATTCCATTTTCCACATAACAGTATTAGCACCAAATTCAAAAAGACAATCATAGTATACATAAACATAGGCTTGTTTCCTGCAAGAGAGAAGCGGTCAACAGTTTTCAATGATGCCGGGAAGACATCATGATGTTCCAAAAATATCAAATCCGTATCGCTGATCAGTATTCTTAATCCATAATATTCGTTGTAAAGTCGTCATCTAAAGAATGATGTATCTCAGTCACGCTTTGATTGTGACTGTTCATATGAGTACCATGAGGATCTTGAAGTACATGGGTTTATACGGCCCCTAGCCCCGGGTTAAGCGGAATTAGACACAAGTTACGAAACGTAGCGCCATAGATCTTGCACGCTACGTTCGTATTTTGCTATCAGCATGCGATATGTATCGACCACTGAACTCGAAAACTCTCTCCTTTTATCCTATTAACCGTCTAAGGGTCACGTGATGTTTTTATTGTTAGTTAACAAAGGGGCTGCTAACAAAGGGGCTGTCACCATACCGCCCTATTTAAACCGGTTTCTTACATAATCGATCTATTTTAGAACGACCATGACCTAATTACGTAACATTATTACATAATTTAAACCGGTTTCTTACGACTTAATTTAAACCGGTTTCTTACGACCGGTTAAACCGGTTTAACCGGTTTCTTACGACGGTTTCTTACGACCGGTTATACCGGTTTCTTACAACCACGCCCTAATTACGTCACAGGATGACGTCAAAGGCGTCATACTTGACCTACTTTCGTTCTCAATTCTGACTGGTCCACCGACACAAGGGCCCTATTTACTACTCACATGTTTTGAAATTGGAGAACAAGGTTAAGATTGTTCAGTTTAAGATTCTTCATTCTACATTTCCATCTAACAGCTATTTGTTCAAATTGAAAATTAAACAATCTCCTGTCTGTGAAATATGCTAAAATCTGGATACAGTGGAGCACAATCTTGTGAAGTGTCCACCTAGGGAAAAGTTTTGGAATCTGTTTGGTAAATGGCTAGACGACTTGTCGGAATTAAACTTAAATCTGTCAATACAAGAAATCTTATTCGGCTATTTCGATGCTGTCGATGACGATACTTATAAACTTATTCATTTCTGCTTGCTGTATGCAAATGTTTTCTGTACAATTGTCATATCGCCAAATCCCAAACTTTCTTCATCAATTTTCGAACTTTTATACAACGAAGCATTTTAATCATGCATAAATGTAACAATTTTGATAGTATGTTACTGAACATGATGTAGTTAGTGCTGACGTGCATACAGTTTGGTAGAGATACAATACTATATTTTAATCATGTTGGACTTTCTTGCCAGCTAGACATTATTTGGGAAATGCCGCAATTATATTGGCTGGTCTTTTGTGGGAGCATGTAGATAAGGAAATTATCATAATATAGTTGTTAGATAAAGGGGAGTTTCGAAGATGCAAAAAAGCGCGTTTGGGGAGATGGGGCCTTCTTCGATCTGGCTACCTGGTCGTTACCTGTGCGAGTGAGTGGCGGTGGTGGTGAGTATGTGTGTGTGTATGGTGGTGGTGTGTGTGGTGGGTATTTGTGGTGGTGTTGGTGATGGCGTTGCTGATCGCCCGTCTTAATGCTGTGGCGCTCTAATGCCTTAACATCTTCTAAACCTAGTCCCATGTCTTAACACCATGAAGCGGACAGTCGAAAGAAAGAAAGATCAACACGTTCACAAGTTTCCATCTAGTTTATTATCCCCTACATCACATCATACCCGCGTTGGGTATGTTTACAATTTAAATATACTTATTCAAACTAGAGCCTTAGGCACTGAAACGGGGCTATTTAAATGTAAAATAGGCTGTTGGAATAATTCCACTAACTCTTAGACGTTCCATCTCTTGGCGAAGAGCCATATTTGTAGTCTCACACATTCCTCTCAACAAGGATCTCTAGTGCACTAGTGTAATTGTACACATATATATAGATTTAAAAAAAACTGCTCGAACAGACATTTATTATGAAACCAACCTGATGAAATGATAAAATAATGTCTTCACTGCATGTTACCAATATTTGTAAAAAATTTCACTTTTTTCAGATAATCGAAAGCATATCCTTCAGCAGTAAATAACAATACGAAGCTGCGCATCTGAAAACCCCTCGGTTCTGGATACATTCATAATGTATTCAATTTGAACCAAGATGTCAGGAACACCAAGCAATCAAGTCACAAGTATACAGATTATCAAAAATTTTGCAATTAGGAATGACCCCCAAGGTTTCCGTCCAATCAGAGAAACCGGTATTCATTACATAAGTTTCTTGATGCATCAATGATGTATACCAAATTTTACATCGAGCGTTTAAACGGTATCAGAGATAGAGATCATTAATGATTTCAGATAAAGATGGCCGCTCATCCTTCCCGCCAATCAGAGGAACTGATGTGGTTATTAATTGAAAGTCTCTTGATACATTAATGCTGTATACCAAATTTCGTATAGAACACTGAAATGGTATCAGAGATATACATCATTAAAGATTTTGCATAAATTAAAGATGGCCACCAAGGTTTCCGCCCAATCAGAGAAACCAGAACTGTCATTTGTCGTAAGTCTCTTGATGCATCAATGATGTATACCAAATTTTACATCGTGTACTTGAACGGTATCAGAGAACGAGATCATTAATGATTTTGCATAAATTAAAGATGGCCGCCCATCCTTCTCCCCACTCAGAGGAACTGATGTGGTTATTCATTGCAAGTCTCTTGATACATCGATGCTGTATACCAAGTTTGGTATAGAACACTTAAATGATATCAGATATATATCATTAAATTTTTTGCATAAATTAAAGATGACCGCCAAGGTTTTCAGTCAATCAGGTCCCGATTTAAAGTATCTGTATGCATCGATGATGTATACCAACTTCATATAAAACAATAGAATGGTAACAGAGATATGTATCATTATCGATTTTGCATAAATTAAAGATGGCCTCCAGGATTTCCAGCTAATCAGAAAAGCCGGCTTGGTAATTCATTGAAAGTTGCTTGATGTATCGATGATGTTTACCAACTTTCGTATTGAACAGTTGAATGGTTTCCGAGATATGGATCATTATCCATTTTGCATAAAATTAAAGATGGCCGCCAAGGTTTCCACCCAATCAGGTCCCAATTCAAAAGGCTTCTGGTCCTTGACTAGGTAAATAAGCATACCAAATTTGAAATTCTTCAGTGGAACCATTTTCCGTCTATCTCGCTCCCGTACTGACGTACGGACGTACGAACAGACGGACGTACAAGACAATACCCCATGGTCAAAATTGGCCGAGGGGTAAAAATGAGTATTAAGATACAATGTAAAATCCTCATGGTTAGATGGACTTGAGCTATGCTGGAATGCATCCTCTCATGGCATCATATTGTTTCATGTACCTCCTGCTGTCAGTACACCCCTAGTATATTACAGTTCTATTTGGTTATCTCCCCTGTCACCTTACAGCTTTAAACACAGCATGTTTGTGATATGCAGAGCTCTTTCTGTAGATCAGGGGGAAATGCTTGCAACATTCCATGAATATTTCAGAAGCAGAATGGAAAGAAAACATTTCTGAATACAGGGAAATTATTACGTAAATGATTTGACCACCACTGGATTTTAGAAACTTACTATAAAAAGATAATGCAGAGGGTCTTGAGGGGTAAGCTTAAATGGCGAAAATTCCAAACTGTAACTCAACACACATATTTCATGAAAATGTAAATGAATACAGGCAAAGTGAAATATCCCATTGTTTCTACAATGAATTACACTTATACTGGTATTATTTAATACTAAATTACTGCCCAAACACGCTTTCTAATGAGAATGAGTTAGTCCCACAAAATCACTCAACATGCGCCTCTCAAAATCTGTGGTTTAGCAGACCACATATTTTGAGCACGAAAGTAGTGCCACTGGAAAATGAATGAAAATACGCATAAAATTAGATAAATGGAAATGTAACTTAAACATATCAAACCTGCAACTATACGCGAACATTAAAAACACAGAAACCTGGACACTCTAAAGAAGGAAATTTCAGACCTCTTTCTTGTCGTGTAAGAACTCTATCTTTTGCTGAGTTAGCAAGACACAGAGCTGGTGCTCAATTTTATCTGACTACAAGACAGGACCATTAGTCCCTACGGGCCTACATCGCCCCGTGAAAAGTGTTACTAACAGAATCTCTATAAATTCACACTTCCGCAAAACCATAAACTGACAATATATTTTGTAGTCGTCTACTACTTTTGGTAGTAAAAAAATTGTCATGTGTCTAATTCGCAGAATAATAGGCCAAATATCTGTCACGCTATTGAAGCAACATTGACTGGTTCTTCAAATGGCAAGTTAATTTTAGGACATGGAACAAAAGACAGATTAATGCGTCTAAAGTTTTGAAGCATTGGTTTAGAAGGAATCCAAAGTTATTGAGCAAAAATTACCTCCATTTTAGAGAGTGGGATCTCCCTAACCGGTTTTATACTGTTAGTAAGCCCGTTCTTTGTCTTTGCAGGTGTGGGTGTCCAGAAGGACCACTCCATCTCATGGTGTAAAACTAATACTATGGCATCCCTAAGCTTGGCGAGTGAGAGGCATGGGGATTTGCGCAGGGGCCAACATGAATTGTTTCACACACTCTCTGCACCTGAACAGAGGCCAACGACTATTTTCAACCAATATTCAAGAATTCAACAAAAGCATATACCTTTTTAGAGAATTTCGTTTACTGGCAATCAATTATACTCTAATAACATTAAATACTTATACAAATCGTTTCTCTATTTAGGGGTTCTAAACTTTACCACTGCAAGTCTCTTTAATGTCGAGTCTCCTTTACTGACATAAAATCTAATATACATCCGATATATAAAGAAATAAATTCTGCACAAAGACTTGTTTAATCTGGAGTCGGTTGTATATTAAGCCCGGCGCCCGAATTTTACATAGGCCATGGCGCTGGTAGGCCCAGTCCCCCAAAATTATTTGTACCTAACCATACTCACGCCCTGTTTTTGGCACGCTTGACTGGCCCGCTCTTTCTGGGACAACTTCCATCCCGTTCCAATACTGTCCAGTCTTTTATTCGAAAGTGTCCCCTAAATATTTCGCTCGTTTCTGAGCCAATCGACATTTCTACGGTTTTAACTTCAAATCGGCCTTACGCAGATGATCCGACTTGTTGCAAATATTTCAAATGGGTTTAACATTTTTTGGAAAACAATATTACGCCATCGATATATACAAGATAATTAACACATAAGGAGTTAGGTAATACACTGAACAATAAGCGCTGGAACGTTGCAGGAGCGTTTCAGAGACCAAATGAATTTTTTTTGAAACGACAAAAACCGTAGTGCGTCACGAATTCGGTCTTGTCCTTTGACCTGAACTTGCCAATCCAAACTCCAAATCTAGGGCGGAAAAGTAGGTCGGGTTACACAGACCCAGACTGTGTAGTTGGTCATCAATATGCGGCAAAGGTGTGAAGGTCAATCTTGGTGCATTGGCTTACCGTTCTGTAATCCACAAAAAATGCCATGTAGATTACGTTCTCTTCAGTCAAGTGACTGATCAATCGTCGACTTCTTCAACAGCAGAATTTTTATTGACATGTATGCATATTCATCGGACACCACACGATTGCAATTTCCCAACTATTGATAACTGATGTGAATATGATGATATGGATCAAATATTCCTGCTATTCCAAGAAAGGGCCAATAATCTTACATTTACGAGAAGTTTGGCAACTTCAGGTCAAAAATATACCAATTAGTGTCGATTTTAAAAAGTGGGTTAAAGAGATAGGGAAGCCCCCAGATTGACAATCCAAGGGCAGACTTTGTGTGATCTTCCAATGGTCAGCTTGAGTATGATTAAAGTCGATTTCAACAATCTTTCAGACATATCATGGAGTTTGGGTTCTATTCGTGTTCACACTCGAGAACCTCAAGGGGGCCCCAGTTAGTCGATTCTTACGACAAGCTGTACAAGGAGCTGAGGCTCATAAACTCTATAAGCGGTCGAATTCACCTTGGGGATGTGGCATCTAATCGAGAAAATCTCTCTTGCTGTTACGTTTGCGAAGCAAATTCGATTTCTGCAATTATGCACGAAAACTGTTTTCCATACAGAGAAAATACCGAAGTTAACCCCTATACATGGTCAGTAAGTTGGTACATATACATAAAACAGAGTCGACTGACGTTTGAAATTAGGCTTTTGGCTGGTTTTATCTTTTCGTAAACATTTTTACGACGTTTTATTACATTAAAATAAGATAATTTAACGAGTCAAAAAACAACCAAAATAGCAATTTCAAATACTGTGGACATCATTTAATGCCACTTTTGTCAGTGATAATTTACAACGGGATTTCCGGTATAAGACTTGGGTGTTTCAATTTTGATTTTTTTTTTACACAGAATTACAGAAATACAAAGTTTGCTTTATAAACGTTATGAGATGGTTTCTCACAGTTAAACACCACACCCTATAGAAGACAGTTCTGAGATTGACTGAAACAATCTCCACTGTGTGAACGAAGTTCACTTACAGTGGATAAATGAGACTGAATGCAGTGTAGTTGTGACGATCTGCTCTCTCACAATCTTCAACAAAAATGATAGTACAAGTTTGCGACGAAACACGTGGTCAAAACTCTCTTTTGTAAATCACATCGGATAAGTTCAATAATATCATGTACAGGCATCCCATCAAAAGGCTTCACCACAAACACTCTCTCCTCTGTATGAGCACCACACAATATATATCACAAGAACTCATTTATTATGTGATTAATTGATTTACTGGGAAATGTAGAGTATCAAGGTGAAAATGAAGTGTTTGGACACATACTGTACAACGGGATGTGGATGAACAATACTTAACAAGAACTACAATCGGTAACCAAGAATGCATTACCAACCTTCAACTCTTATCAAATAGTTCATCCCCTCAGAAGATTAGTAACTAGTCAGTTAAATTTCACGAACTCCTCTGCCAATGTTCGGTTTAACAATGGATACCAGGATGTGCATGGGAAGCATCATTATTAACCAAACTCATTACAACACTATTAATTCATAAGAATTCAGACAAATTTGACTGTGATGTAGAGGTCACCCACGCTAATTGTGTCCTTAGTTCCATAACATTTCAGCATACATTATTTCAGCATTGGACAAATATTATAGTACACTGGATTATCGGGTTTAACACAGCTACACATAGGTGACGTGTGATAGGATGATGCATTCTGGCATACAACATTTCCGAATGATCTTGAAATTACCAATACTCGAAAGCCTGACCTGCGATATGGACCAAACATGCTAGTAATTTTTGACACTTTTTGACACAATTTTTGATACTATAAAACTGAAGAATTTGGAACTCTACAAAACAGTTTCCCAATAGACATTTGTGTCGATGTTGGACTTCCAGATAAATATTCTTTGGCTGGATACAACATTCCAGATAATAAGGTGGAAATTTACATTGCACAAAATCAAGGTAGCACACAGTGTGGATACAAAGATTATACTCGTCAACTGCAGTTCTGCATTAGACTTTATCTAGGTTCACTTTACAGTCAATGTGTATGACCTATTTAACCCTCATACATATGGGATGGATAGAAATTCCATGAAATTTTTTGACAGAAAATGACATTTTTTTGCTGGGGAAGTTCAAAAGACAATGGTCCAAAAGTCCTCAGAAACTATCTCGGGCAGAAAATCTACAAGAAATCAGATGTCACCATATGATGAAAATGCACTGAAATAGCCAAGTAAGTTAGTCAGTCTCCATTTGTGGCTTCATAACCTTGAAATTAACAAATTATTGAAGCCAAAATCTTTACACAACTTTTCACTTTCCAGTCCATTCACTTTTGTTCCAGTATTTCTGTCTTGACGGAGGTGCAGTAGCATGTGGATGAACACATCTGATTTAAGTGTTTCCTTCCAGTTAATCTAGATTTTCACAACCCCAACTGATTGTCTACCACCCTGAATATGCCTACCAAAATCTTATATATTTTCTTTTCTCTATCCAAACTCAAGGAGTTTTGACAGATAATCCATGATCCGCTTCTCCAAGTCATATGCAACCCCAGCCAACTCTGCCTAGCCCGAGTAGTACATTTCAATGGAGGAAATATACATTGGGAAGGCAAAAAATGACCTGGATGATGACTATAAACAATAAATGAAAAGTTATGATGCGCCTCATCTCATCTCATCAATACCAATATTGTTTTCTAGCAAAGAGTCTAAGTAGCATTTATTCTTGATAAAGAAGGACACAGATGTGGAACCTTGGGCATGACCCTGAATGATATTGTCAGTGAAGGATACAACACTATTCAGATGGATACAACACTACTCAGATATATAACAATCTATCTAAATGCACATCTCTTGTGTAAAATATGGCATAGGCATAAACGCCAATACTCTTAACAACACACAAACACACACGTAACAACATATAGTTTGGTTTTATAAAGGTGACCACAACAACAAAGAATTATGCATATTAAGTTAGCATTCAACTCATTATCCCAAGATTAAATAAATAAATGTCTCTAAACGAGTATGTCAAGATAAATATTAAAGCTCCAATATGAAATGAAAAAATAATAAATGATGAAAAATATGAACACAAATTCCAGAAATTGACAGAAATATGAACGGATTTCTATAATGAAATTTAAATGTATAAGGATTCTTGGATTTCTATTTACAAATAATCAGAACCATGTATCCCTTTTGTTCAACATCAGATGGATATGGTAGTCAAAAGATTTCAACTCCCCCTAGAAAACACCATTTCAAGAGGATTCCAAATATCATAAACTCATTCAAAATGTAGGTGCACTAAGGATGATTGTGTGATGATCAAAGACACTATTGATCTTGTAATATTCTACTAATCTTCTCAAGTGCAATGTCTCTCAACAAAAGTCTCAATGTTACTCTCCCGTGAATAATAATTTCTTTACTGAGGTCCAAATGTCCTATTAACTAAATAATATATATTTTTGCCAAGGGAGCATCTGACAAATTATCCCATGTTGCCTTGCTGCCAACCTTAGCTATGAGGATATGACAGGACTCCATCAACAATATCCTTGATGATCAACACTCAATAGTGATATGGAGCAAATAAGCCATGCCCAGCATAACATTAATTCAAAACAAGGGTTATGTGTAACCCGGCAGCTCGCCGTTTTGGGTTTTGTCAATAACATGCAGCTTCGCATAAAGATCGAGCCCTTCAGGTTGCACATCACTGGCAATGACAATACATATTGTTATAAAAATTTGACTTCTTTGTCAGTGATGTTGAAGTTGGATTGAAAGATGAACTATATTATAAAACTTGAAATAAAAAAGATTAACCCAGAAAACTTTCAGTCCAAAAGAAGTCAAAACTATTTTAAGTCCAACCTAAACAAAAAACATTAACCTTCCAGCTGGAGTCTAACGTTGTGCTAAACATAAAAACTTAACCGGACATCGACACCGACACCGCCACTTTCCCACTCTCTCTCACAATACCTCGCCTACTTCATATACGGCGAGCTAAAAAACTTTTGAAATGTCATCAATAATAAAAGCCTGCACCAGATTGCACATCTAGGCTACCATCAGGCACATCTAGCTGTCAATCAACTCGACGGTCTTTGTGGAAGATCCAAATCCCAAGGTATTTTTCCAAGACATTTTCATGTTCCAAATAATGTGTTCCAGGACCACCTTTTAACCCGACACTATTCACTAGGACAATTTCACTAGCTGCCCCTGGAAAACTACACCAATATATCAAGATTCACATAGTTTCAGCTGGATATGAAGCCCATCTTGAAGCTTGCATATACAAACACAGAAAATTCACAAAGTTCCAGGAAAAGGTGATTTTTTTTCAAAGATTTCCAAATTCTAAAAATAATAATAATAACTAGACATTGTTGGTACAATGGCACGGTCTTTCCATGAAGTCCCCAAAAGGTATCCTTTCGTTGGAAACTCATGTCATGTTGCATAGGCGATGTCGATATAATGATAATTGGACACATCAAACTAACGTCTTTGTCGTAACTTTTCCCGAATTACTTTTCTCTTTACGGAGCTATTGTCAACGAAAGAACTCATTATAGGAAGTAACAGGCAACAAATTAGAAATCCGTATCTATTGCGGTTCAAGAGAGAAAAGGTTTCCAAAATTGAGCCGGCCCCGTCATGTAAGACGACATTTATTTAATTACGAACACCGGATGACCGAGTGCTACAGCCGAATCGCTATAGCGAAATTGACAACTTCCATTGAATAGATGAAATCAACATGTGACCATTTAACGGCTTAATATTTCGGGGAATTTGAATTTTTAATATCTCTAAACCTATCGAAGCTATATTCTTGAAATTTCATAGGCAAATACATATATATATTCCCTCAATGTCCTATTAATTTGGCGCGGATTGGAGTTGCAGTTTCGCCATGGCATCAAAAAAGTGAAAATTTTGAATTTTGACAAATATCTCCTACACTTTCTGGTACAATTTTTCCTGTTCTAGTGCTTTTCTGTGACGTCATGTAATGACCCATATTTATATGCAAATTTCAAGTCCGGGTGTGGAATAGTTTTCTCGTCACAGCCCTTCAAGTGTGAAAATGTAATGGGTCATTACTCTGGAACCAAGGTCAAGGTCAGGGCAAATTTTTTATGACTTCATTCCTGAGTGATGCGGAACATCTGAGCTGAATTACAGATTCCTAGTCCTTATATTTGTCACAGAAATCAAGGAAATCACTTTTGGTATCAGGTGATATTCAAGGTCAAGGTCACATCGGATCGTTTTATTTTTACTGTCAAACGAAAGACCATCAAACGTTCTTTCCTGTGTCGTAGTATGATGGCTGCCAGTGACTTACTTTACGAGTAAATGGAAGCCGTATTTTCCATATTTAGATGCTTACAACTTCAAAAGTCAAGTTCTGACCTTGAGACATCATGTAGATCATGTGACCTTACTTTCAGGCTGATCGCATAAGCCGTTCAAGAGTTGACCCCTGAACTTTGCACTCATATAGAAACGTTCCTGGAGGTCAAAGGTCAAATTTAAGGTCACATACGTTTTGGTCATTAAAGTGTTCATTAATGTTACAAGAATCAATGCCGCATCTCATTTCCTTCTAAAATGACGTATTTTGAAAATCATCAAAGGGGAGATAACTACTGTTTCTTGTTACGTAACAATTCGAAAATATAACTACAGCATGGCCATATATAAGACTTACCAACCATCTACTTTCATTCAGATATGTTCTTCAGTTTTGCCTGTACACCGCTAACAAGGAAAACAGCACCAGGGGAGAGAACTGGAAAACTGCTTGTCTGACCTACTTATTTTGTTAGCTTATTTTGTTGGGTACATCTGCAAACTTTTACATTCTAAATTTCAGCTGCATCGCCTTATGCGTTTGATCAATATTCGCAAAATAGTGTTTTTATCAGAAAAGCCCATAGCTCAATAGGTCAAGGTCAAGGTCAAAATTGAATACTTGTACCAGAAACTTCAGCCTAGTATCTACCAATGAGCCAAATATCTAAGCCGTATATAAAGCCGTTTAGCCACCATTTCAGAAGTGGAATAAGAATAATAATCCGTAGAATAACAAAAGGTCTTTCCATTTGTAATGGAAAGACCTAATAACTATGTGAGCTTATGTTTTGCTCAATAATTTCCCCCTTTGAAGGCATGCTGATATCGTGTGCAGAAACTGGTCAGAACATTTGACATGGATATATACAATGCATCCAGACGATGAAGCCTGTTGTTTTCAGAATGATTTATGCTTTTTGATCATCAAGCAGCTTGAGTCTTTTCATGGAGTATAGAAAATTGAGCCTCAAAGACCAACAGGAGAGTCTGAACCTCTCCCCCCCCCCTCCCCAGCTGTCAATAAATGTGAGGTCTGAATAATGCTCTAATTACATGTCAGTTGAAAGTAACTTAACACTATCAGGTTGGAACAGCACACTATTTAATTAGGTCAAGTCTGATTAACAATATAACAGGTACTATTAGTAAGTTTTAACAGGAGATGGAGACTCAAATCACGTGTTTCAATAAAAAAGCTATCAAAACGTATGCCATAAATATTTCACTCGTTTCTGAGCGAATCAACGTTTCAACAGTTTTACCTTCAAATCGGCCTTAAACAAACGATCAAAAACTTTTTGCAAATCTTTCACATGGGTTTCAAAGTTTTTTAATAACACTATGACGTCATCGCGAGTAAGAGTTCAGCAACATTTCAGCTATATAGCGAAATGACGTCATCGATATATACAAGACAGCTAACCCAGAATACACTAATAAGCGCTGGAACGTTGCAGGAGCATTGCCGAGCTCAAATGGCATTTTTCGGGAAATGAAAAAGGTCGTAGTGTGCCACAAAGGCGGTCAAACCAAATGAGATTGGTTTGAAAACGCTCTTAGTAACTACAGCGGAACGTCACCAGCTAAAAAACAAAACAGTTGTCATCCATAATAATTTGTTTGGTTACTAGTTTAGAGCTTCTAAAATGCATCTCAAAGATACTTATTCAGCCTTAATCTGCTCTTTCCACATTAATCCTTGGACAATGCTGTCTTGCTTCAGTGGCGGTGACAGGTGCACATCACTTAGGCCACCGCATGATCTCTGGTTCATCCTCAAGATCTCTCTCCTATGTTTATCACATGAAGCGGGGCTTTCATCTATTGATAACTGATGTGAATGATAATATGAATAAAATATTCCTATTGCAAGAAAGGTCCAATAATCTTACATTTATGAGAATTTTGGAAACTTCAGGTCAACGATATACCAGTTATCATCGTTTAAAATATAATCTAGGTTAAAGAGATAGGGAAGCACCCAGATTGACAAACTGATGGTCATGCGGCCAGCCAAGTGGTGGTTTACTGCCTGCTGCCATCGAGGTCAGATAGCATTGTCCAGAGATTAACTTGACCTATAATTTGATACGATTGGGGATTGAGAGAGCCCTTTCATACATGTACGTCAATCCAAGATCATCCTTGCATCTGTGTCATCTTCCAATGGTCAGCTTGAGTATGATTTAACATCCCTTTAAACAATCTCTTGGTCATATTACGAAGTTTGGGTCCTATTCGTGTTCACACTCAAGAACCTCAAGGGTGCCCCAGTTAGTCGCCTCTTACGACAAGCTGTCCAAGGTGCTAAGGCTCATAATTTCTTACCGTGACTCTGGGCTGTGCACAACATCTCTGATAGCCCCATCACGAGGCTGGTCAGCTTGATAATCCACTTTTACAAGGAAACGGCCATAACCCATCATCTCCAGTCATGGTTCGTCTGACAAAGTTGTGGGACTGGTATGGAGTAGGCCTATACAGATCTGCACTATGCAGAAAGCCATAAGCTTGTCTACTCCAATTTGCAAATCGCAAAATTTTTCAGTGCAGAGCTGTTAAGCAGACCACAAGCGGTCGAATTCGCTTGGGAGATGTTGCATGTAATCGAAAAAAATCCCTATTGCTGTTAAGTTTGTGAAGCAAACATTTCCATTTCTTCAATTATGCACGAAAACTGTTTTCCATACACAGAAAATACTGAAGTATAACCTTATGAATTATCAGTCAATAGTTGCGCACCACAGCATCGACTGACGTTTAAAATTAGGCTTTTGGTTGTTGTTAATCTTTTCAGACATTTTGTATGTAGTTTTAACACATTAAAAAAAGAAGTCGAACAACCAAACAAAAGGGCTTCTAGTTGGTCGGTTATTAATTATGATATTAATAGAGGAGAGTATATATTAATATTAATATCATAATTAATAACCGACCAACTACAAGCCCCTGTGCAACCATAGTAGCAATATCAAACGCTGTGGATTCTATTTAATGCCACTTTTGTCAGTGATAATTTACAACGGGATTTCCGGTATAAGATTTGGGTGATTTACTGTATGAATTTTTTTTTTTTTTTTTTTTTTTTTTGCACATAATAAAAGATATACAAATTTTCCTTCATAAACGTAACAACAAGATGGTTTCTCGCAGGTAAACAAAACACACTATGAAAGACAGTTGTGACATTGACTGAAAAAGCATTTCCACTGTCTGAACGGAGTTCACTTGCGATGGATACTAGTAAATGAATCTGAATGCAGTCCAGTTGTGACGATCTGCTGTCTCACAATCTTCAACAAAAATGATAGTACAAGCAAGGCAAGGAAACACATGGTCACAACTCTCTTATGGAATTTATACATCGGATAAGTTCAATAATAGCATGTACAGGCCAAAGTAGCAATTACATATCAAAAGGGTCCACCACAAACACACTCTCCTCTGTATGAGCACTGCACAATATATATCACAAAAACTCATTTATTATGTGATTAATTTATTTATTGGGAAATGTGGAGTATCAAGGTGAAAATGAAGTGTTTGGACACATACTGTAAGACGGGATGTGAATGAACAATACTTAACAAGAGCTACAACGGTAACCAAGAATGTATTACCAACATACAACCCTTATCAAATAGTTCATCCCCTCAGAAGACTAGTCAGTTAGATTTCACGAACTTCTCTGCCAATGTTCGGTTTCACATCGGATACCAGAATTGTGCATGGGAAGCATTATTATTAACCAAACTCAAATGTTACAACACTATTAATTCATAAGGATTCAGACAAATTTGACTGTGATGTAGAGGTCACCATGCTCATTGTGTCCTCTGTTCCATAACATTTCAACATACAGCATTTCAGCATTGGGCAAATATTATAGTACACTGGATTATCAGATTTAACACAGCTGCACATAGGTGGACGTGTGACAGGATTATGCATTTTGGCATACAACATTTCCGAATGATCTTGAAATTATCAATACTGAAAGCTTTACCTGTGATAGGGACCAAAAAGTTTGTAATTTTCAAATACTTGAAATACTACAAAACTGAAGAATTTGAAACTCTACAAAACAGTTTCCCAATAGACATGTATGTCAATGTTGGCCTTCCAGATAAATATTCTTTGGCTGGATACAACATTCCAGATAATAAGGTGGAAATTTACATTGCACAAAATCAAGGTAGCCCACAGTGTGGATACAAATATTATACATGTCAGTTGCAGTTCTGCATTAGACTTACCTCGGCTCACTTTACACAGCCATTGTGTATGACCTGTTTAACACTCCTACATATGGATATGGGATGGATAGAAATTCCATGAAAATGTTCAATAGAAAATGACAATTTTTTGCTGAGAAGTTCAAAAGACAATGGTTCAAAAGTCCTCAGTAAATGTCTCGATCAAAAAATCTACAAGAAATCAGGTGTCACCAAGCTTTTTTGGAACCATATGATGAAAATGCACTGAAATAGTCGAGTAAGTTAGTCAGTCTTCATTTGTGGCTTCATAACCTTGAAATTAACAAATTCTTGAAGCCAAAATCTTTACACAACTTTTCACTTTCCAGTCCATATGCAGTACATTCACTTTTGTTCCAGTATTCTTATCTTGATGGGGGTGCAATAGCATGTGAATGAACACATCTGATTTAAGTGCTTCATGCATTGTGAAGGCAAAAAATGACCTGGATGAGGACTATAAACATTAAATGAAAAGTTATAATGTGCCTCGTCTCATTTCATCAATAACAATAGTGTTTTCTAGCAAAGGGTCTAAGTAGCATTTATTCTTGATAAAGGAAGGCCACAGATATGGAACCTTGGGTATGATCCTGAACGACATTGTCAACACTATTCAGATGGATACAACACTATTCAGATATAGAACAATCTATCTAAATGCACATCTCTTGTGTAAAATATGGCATAGGCATAAACGCCAAAACTCTTAACAACACACAAACACACACGTAACAACATATAGTTTGGTTTTATAAAGGTGACCACAACAATAAAGAATTATGCATATTAAGTTAGCATTCAAGACTCATTATCCCAAAGATTAAATAAATAAATGTCTCTAAACGAGTGAGTATGTCAAGTTAAATATTAAAGCTCAATATGAAATGAAAAAAAAAAAAAATATATGATGGAAAATATGAACACAAATTCCAGAAATTGACAGAAATATGAACGGATTTCTATAATGAAATTTAAATGTATAAGGATTCTTGGATTTCTATTTACAAATAATCAGAACCATGTATCCCTTTTGTTCAACATCAGATGGATATGGTAGTCAAAAGATTTCAACTCCCCCTAGAAAACACCATTTCAAGACGATTCCAAATATCATAAACTCATTCAAAATGTAGGTGCACTAAGGATGATTGTGTGATGATCAGACACTATTGATCTTGTAATATTCTACTCATCTTCTCAAGTGCAATGTCTCTCAACAAAAGTCTCAATGTTACTCTCCCGTGAATAATAATTTCTTTACTGAGGTCCAAATGTCCTATTAACTAAATAATATATATTTTTGCCAAGGGAGCATCTGACAAATTATCCCATGTTGCCTTGCTGCCAACCTTAGCTATGAGGATATGACAGGACTCCATCAACAATATCCTTGATGATCAACACTCAATAGTGATATGGAGCAAATAGGCCATGCCCAGCATAACATTAATTCAAAACAAGGGTTATGTGTAACCCGGCAGCTCGCCGTTTTGGGTTTTGTCAATAACATGCAGCTTCGCATAAAGATCGAGCCCTTCAGGTTGCACATCACTGGCAATGACAATACATATTGTTATAAAAATTTGACTTCTTTGTCAGTGATGTTGAAAAAGAAGTCAAAACTATTTTAAGTCCAACCTAAACAAAAAACATTAACCTTCCAGCTGGAGTCTAACGTTGTGCTAAACATAAAAACTTAACCGGACATCGACACCGACACCGCCACTTTCCCACTCTCTCTCACAATACCTCGCCTACTTCATATACGGCGAGCTAAAAAACTTTTGAAATGTCATCAATAATAAAAGCCTGCACCAGATTGCACATCTAGGCTACCATCAGGCACATCTAGCTGTCAATCAACTCGACGGTCTTTGTGGAAGATCCAAATCCCAAGGTATTTTTCCAAGACATTTTCATGTTCCAAATAATGTGTTCCAGGACCACCTTTTAACCCGACACTATTCACTAGGACAATTTCACTAGCTGACCCTGGAAAACTACACCAATATATCAAGATTCACATAGTTTCAGCTGGATATGAAGCCCATCTTGAAGCTTGCATATACAAACACAGAAAATTCACAGAGTTCCAGGAAAAGGTGATTTTTTTTCAAAGATTTTCAAATTCTAAAAATAATAATAATAACTAGACATTGTTGGTACAATGGCATGGTCTTTCCATGAAGTCCCCAAAAGGTATCCTTTCGTTGGAAACTCATGTCATGTTGCATAGGCGATGTCGATATAATGATAATTGGACACATCAAACTAACGTCTTTGTCGTAACTTTCAAGTTTTCCCGAATTACTTTTCTCTGTACGGAGCTATTGTCAACGAAAGAACTCATTATAGGAAGTAACAGGCAACAAATTAGAAATCCGTATCTATTGCGGTTCAAGAGAGAAAAGGTTTCCAAAATTGAGCCGGCCCCGTCATGTAAGACGACATTTATTTAATTACGAACACCGGATGACCGAGTGCTACAGCCGAATCGCTATAGCGAAATTGACAACTTCCATTGAATAGATGAAATCAACATGTGACCATTTAACGGCTTAATATTTCGGGGAATTTGAATTTTTAATATCTCTAAACCTATCGAAGCTATATTCTTGAAATTTCATAGGCAAATACATATATATATTCCCTCAATGTCCTATTAATTTGGCGCGGATTGGAGTTGTAGTTTCGCCATGGCATCAAAACAGTGAAAATTTTGAATTTTGTCAAATATCTCCTACACTTTCTGGTACGATTTTTCCTGTTCTAGTGCTTTTCTGTGACGTCATGTAATGACCTATATTTATATGCAAATTTCAAGTCCGGGTGTGGAATAGTTTTCTCGCCACAGCCCTTCAAGTGTGAAAATGTAAAGGGTCATTACTCTGGAACCAAGGTCAAAGTCAGGTCAAATTTTTTATGACTTCATTCCTGAGTGATGCGGAACATCTGAGCTGAATTACAGATTCCTAGTCCTTATATTTGTCACAGAAATCAAGGAAATCACTTTTGGTATCAGGTGATATTCAAAGTCAAGGTCACATCGGATCGTTTTGTTTTTACTGTCAAACGAAAGACCATCAAACGTTCTTTCCTCAGTCGTAGTATGATGGCTGCCAGTGACTTACTTTTCAAGTAAATGGAAGCCGTATTCTCCATATTTAGATGCTTACCACTTTAAAGGTCAAGGTCAAGGCCGAGTTCTGACACCTAAATGCCATCCCTGCCGAGCTTGCTTAGAAAACAGCTAAGTTCCTACGCTCGCCGTGAAAGGAACACTCGCGCGTATTTGAAGACAGACGCGCGCACTTCCGGTGAAGCAAGTTATTCACCTTATTTGTTTCCGAATACCAGGATCGCTAAGCCTCTGTGTACGCTGTATTATGTCAAACTAACGGCTTTCTCTTAACTTCTCAAGTTTTCCACAATTACTGTTCCCGGTACGGAGTCATTGTCAACGAAAGAACACAGTACTGGAAGTAAGTGGCAGCAAATTAGAAGTTCGTAGCTATTGCGGTTCAAGAGATCAAAGGTTTACAAAATTGAGTCGGCCCCGTCATGTAAGACGACATTTATTTAATTACGAACACCGGATGCCTCGAGTGCTACAGCCGAATCGCTATAGCGAAATTGACAACTTCCATTGAATAGATGAAATCAACATGTGACCATTTAACGGCTTAATATTTCGGGGAATTTAAATTTTTAATATCGCTAAACCTATCGAAGCTATATTCTTGAAATTTCATAGGCAAATACATATATATATTCCCTCAATGTCCTATTAATTTAGCGCGGATTGGAGTTGTAGTTTCGCCATGGCATCAAAAAAGTGAAAATTTTGAATTTTGTCAAATATCTCCTACACTTTCTGGTACGATTTTTCCTGTTCTAGTGCTTTTCTGTGACGTCATGTAATGACATATTTATATGCAAATTTCAAGTCCGGGTGTGGAATAGTTTTCTCGTAACAGCCCTTCAAGTGTGAAAATGTAAAGGGTCATTACTCTGGAACCAAGGTCAAGGTCAGGTCAAATTTTTTATGACTTCATTCCTGAGTGATGCGGAACATCTGAGCTGAATTACAGATTCCTAGTCCTTATATTTGTCACAGAAATCAAGGAAATCACTTTTGGTATCAGGTGATATTCAAAGTCAAGGTCACATCGGATCGTTTTGTTTTTACTGTCAAACGAAAGACCATCAAACGTTCTTTCCTCAGTCGTAGTATGATGGCTGCCAGTGACTTACTTTTCAAATAAATGGAAGCCGTATTCTCCATATTTAGATGCTTACCACTGTCAAGGTCAAGGCCGAGTTCTGACACCTAAATGCCATCCCTGCCGAGCTTGCTTAGAAAACAGCTAAGTTCCTACGCTCGCCGTGAAAGGAACACTCGCGCGTATTTGAAGACAGACGCGCGCACTTACGGTGAAGCAAGTTATTCACCTTGTTTGTTTCCGAATACCAGGATCGCTAAGCCTCTGTCTACGCTGTATTATGTCAAACTAACGGCTTTCTCTTAACTTCTCAAGTTTTCCACAATTACTGTTCCCGGTACGGAGTCATTGTCAACGAAAGAACACAGTACTGGAAGTAAGTGGCAGCAAATTAGAAGTTCGTAACTATTGCGGTTCAAGACATCAAAGGTTTACAAAATTGAGTCGGCCCCGTCATGTAAGACGACATTTATTTAATTACGAACACCGGATGCCTCGAGTGCTACAGCCGAATCGCTATAGCGAAATTGACAACTTCCATTGAATAGATGAAATCAACATGTGACCATTTAACGGCTTAATATTTCGGGGAATTTGAATTTTTAATATCTCTAAACCTATCGAAGCTATATTCTTGAAATTTCATAGGCAAATACATATATATATTCCCTCAATGTCGTATTAATTTGGCGCGGATTGGAGTTGCAGTTTCGGCATGGCATCAAAGAAGTGAAAATTTTGAATTTTGTCAAATATCTCCTACACTTTCTGGTACGATTTTTCCTGTTCTAGTGCTTTTCTGTGACGTCATGTAATGACCTATATTTATATGCAAATTTCAAGTCCGGGTGTGGAATAGTTTTCTCGCCACAGCCCTTCAAGTGTGAAAATGTAAAGGGTCATTACTCTGGAACCAAGGTCAAGGTCAGGTCAAATTTTTTATGACTTCATTCCTGAGTGATGCGGAACATCTGAGCTGAATTACAGATTCCTAGTCCTTATATTTGTCACAGAAATCAAGGAAATCACTTTTGGTATCAGGTGATATTCAAAGTCAAGGTCACATCGGATCGTTTTGTTTTTACTGTCAAACGAAAGACCATCAAACGTTCTTTCCTCAGTCGTAGCATGATGGCTGCCAGTGACGTACTTTTCAAGTAAATGGAAGCCGTATTCTCCATATTTAGATGCTTACCACTTTAAAGGTCAAGGTCAATGCCGAGTTCTGACACAAATTCTGACCTTGAGACATCATGTAGATCATGTGACCTTATTTTCAGGCTGATCGCATAAGCCGTTCAAGAGTTGACCCCTGAACTTTGCACTCATATAGAAACGTTCCTGGAGGTCAAAGGTCAAATTTAAGGTCACACACGTTTTAGTCATTAAAGTGTCCATTAATGTTACAAGAATCAATGCCGTAGCTCATTTCCTTACAAAATGACGTATTTTGAGAATCATTAAAGGGGAGATAACTACTTTTTCTTGTTACGTAACAATTCAAAAATATAACTACAGCATGGCCATATGTAACACTTACCAACCTTCAAGTTTCTTTTAGATATGTTCTTTAGTTTTGGCTGTACACAGCCCACACGAAAAACAGCACCAGGGGAGAGAACTCGAAAACTGCTTGTCTGACCTACTTATTTTATTTGCTCATTTTGTTGAGAAAAACTTCAAACACATGCTTTCCAAATGTCAACTTGGTCTTCCAATGCGTTTGCTCAATATTCGCAAAATAAAATTTAACTTTGCTCGCCTATATCTCATTAGGTCAAGGTCATGGTCAGTTGTCCAGATAATATGCATAACTTCGGACGTATATCTAACCGTGTACCCAATATCTAAGCTCTACAGTGAGGCTTTGAGGACGTTTCGTTGTGTACAAATTTGGATAGCATAATAATAATAAAAATCAGTAGAATAACAATAGGTCTATCCATTGGAAATGGAAAGACCTAATAAACAGAATAACAATAGGTCTATTCCATTGGAAATGGAAAGACCTAATAATAATCTGTAGAATAACAAAAGGTCTTTCCATTTGTAATGGAAAGACCTAAATATGGACACCATAGCAACCGGTAACGAAGCATTTTATTTCATAAACTCTTCGCACACGACTAAAATTAACAATTAGATGGTGTCATGGGAATACGGTGTCACTGGCCATGTGTTTATACGAAGAAGAAACAGATTAGAAGGGACATTCTTTCCTGTGACATTCTTTCCTTGTACACATGACTGTGCAAAATTATACAAGATACCGGACACCGTGCCATAGCCATGCGCATGTACAATTTCGGAATCTATTAATCAAATAAATAAACCCATTAAAAATCCACCTATGTATCCAAATTGTAATAGCCATTCATTCAGTTTCAACTTTGACAGATAGAATTCGGATCAAACTCACGCTGTTCTGTAACCACTCGTCGTTTTGTTCAGTTCTTCCCTTCCTCTTTTCAGGGCCATCTTCTTCCCTGGCATGAGAATCAGCAGTTTCTCCACCTGGAAGTATTGAAATGTGTTACCGTCTTATTTTTATATTCCTTGAATAGGACGCCTAAGTCGTTATTTATGTCGTCTCATGCATATATTTACATTGAAGTAGCATCGAGATGTGTCTATGGTACAACTTTTAAGCAACCAGTTCATAAATGTGATATTGTGTAGACAATCGGCTGTATTTATCATTTCTATGGAAGCACATTAGCGAACTCGGATTTGGTTGGAATTTAAATATTCCGAACGATATTATGCAACACAGATAAATTGCAAAACAGTTGCCTAATGATCGCATCTGAACCAATATGCAAAGTGAATTATTTGGGGAACTCTATATAATCGTTCACTCATCCAAAATAATATTCTCTCAATATAATTGGACAATTGACGGAATTCTAAAAAATTGAAATTTTCTCTATTGACCAAACCTGTAACCATACAAACAAAGAAACAGGCAGACAGAAACGACCCCTAAAATTAAAATATCATAATAACAGTCGCAATAAATTGTATCTCATTTGGATAAATCTTAAATGTATTCATTAAATAACTGTTATTATACTGTTTATATGTACATCGTAAACAGTGAATGCATTGAGTTATTTAAAAATATCACCAAGCAGGTCACTGGCAAATAACTGGAGCTTATGATATACTGATACTGGTGCTTTGTTTGTCATCTCTATCATGCCCATCAAGTAAGAGATGTGCACTATCCAATGAGATCGTGCTTTTTTCTGGGGTAAAAATCATATATTGTATAACAGCTGGCAATTATCTTGTCACCAGCTTCACCATAAGCGGTATACCAATACAATCTCAGTTACCCGACTTGTGATAAAGACATATCAATCCCTAGGAAGAAGAAAAGCAGTAGCCCCTCCTCTCATACCAAGTACTGCTGGACCATATATAGCATGGCCAGGATAATTGTGCTTCTAACTGTGCAAGTATATACAGTATGATAGGCATATATGTCAATGCTGTCAGAGTGTGGAATACTGTCCATTTGGTGGGGAAAGCAAATATATCTGCGAATATACCATATGTTACACTCGAGAAGAGTATCAAGCGCACCTGTTGTAAGACTGCTCTTCGTCATCAGTAGGCCTATTTTCTCTTCTTCTTTCTGTACATACTCGAGAACATTCTTTGTTTTGGCAATGTTCAGTATATTCTTCAGAACCATATATTTCCCAACTGTGATCATGCCTTGCGACTCTAATTCATGAACTAAATCCATCATGTTTTCACATCTGGCTATTTCTCCACTTTTCAGAACCGTCCGAGCCACAGTCATAACACGATCATACGCAACCATTCCTTTGCACAGCTTTCTATCCAGCTCAACAAGCATGCCAACGTGGAGATCTTTGGCGTTTTCTTGAGTCCCACTGTCACTCATCGTAGATTTTATGGACATTTACTGAATGTACTTATCAAAACAATACTGCATGTTGTAGTCCTGGGAAAAATGAACTCATTGTCTCACACATGTGTGTAATCATTGAAATGGCATTCATTTCGGGTCATTCATTTGTCAGATTAACAACGACCGATAGCCCTCGGAAATAGTCCTTCGTATACCACCAACGTGTATTAACGTGTATCCACTCATGTGAATCTAGTTGTTCCTCTGGGGCCAGAGTTGTCCTAATTCGTTCTAAGACAGCAACCTTGAACTCTCAGTGCATGTTTGCATATAGTCGTGGACAACCTCATGGATCTGTAAATAAGATATTTCCAAAGCAATGTATTACATTTTAACATGTTTAAAACAGTTAAATTCCGGATGGAATAATCTTGGAATATACAAACATAAGCTAGATCATCGACCCGGACCCGCTTTTCAAACAAACATAGCTAAGATTACCTAAAATGATATTACGGTTTGCTTCCCATTAGCGACGCTAATAATGAATATGCTGTTGATATATTTCAGAAGGTAAGGTCATTGTCACTTGATTGGTTGTTTAGCATGACCAGCCCTCATCTATATTTTGAGAGCAAATAATTAAAATAGATGTGGGATTTTCATTTTCATGAGTAAAACACGCTCATTTTCTTCATATTCGTATACAATTGGTTTGCAATTTAATAGTTACTAATTAATAATTATAGCATCCAGCATGTGTATTTAAAAAATCAGGGTCATGCTAAACAACCAATCAAGTGACAATGGCCTAAGCTATCTGTATTGCACTTACAGACGAATCATTTCTGTACAGGGTGAGTCCAAAAAGTGTCCACCTGAGGTTTTGTTCATTTATTCATATGAAGTTACAATTTATTGTATATATGAATATAACACATGCAAGAGTACCTCATTTCTTCACTATATTCAACCATGGTATGTTGTATTCATGGAAGAAAATATACATATATTGTGTATATACCAATGGGGCTCAAAAAAGAAAAGTGCATTCTCTCCATAAAGCATGCGTGAACACAGCAGTCGATGAAGAAACAAGAATGAGACTCTTCACTGTTTATCTATTTTCAAATATTTCTGTTTCACATTTTTCCAATGCCAAGTAACAACTCTCGGAGAGAAAGTGAACAGAGATACCTAAACATCTGAACATGTGAAGTGTCTCATACCTGTGTCAGTTTTCATGCATTTCCACATTATGTAGAGAATGCAATTTCTACCCATGAGCGTCATTGGTATATACCCATTATCTGTATATTTTTTTCCAAAAGCAAAACATACAATGGATGAATATAGCACAGACAGGGAGTACCCTTCGTTGATGGTTAGCTTTTCAACAAATTGCTGCATGTCTCGCGACGTGCAGTAGTAATTCAGCTAATTTGTCTAGGCTAATGATTTTTAATCCATCACGATTACGGGTTGGTGGTTCATTAACTGTCTGTAGGGGCCTATGTGTAGCACTAATTCCTCTTCCTATCACAATTCAAAAAATATTTGCACCCCTGTTCTCAGCCTGAATTTGGTTTGCTAACAACAATTTGGCATTCCTGATTACCCTATTTTGGTAGAATTGCCTTCCTCCAGCAGTGCCGAATCGTCTCGCTCTTCTAATGTTTGGTCTACCCATGATGTTATATCCACTCTGAAGAAGATCATGACCGCGTGAAAGCTACATGATTTTCACCTAAGTCTGAGCTATTATTTACCTGCAGCTCGACAATCCCATGAAGAGTTTTCTTGTAGTCCACATATTACCATGATTACGTGCAATGCAGGCGGTTAATATAACCAATGAATTGACAACACTTGATCCTCTTTGGCCCTAAATGGCTAAATACTTACCATGGAAGCATATGCTGAGGTTATCGAACACATATATTCGGATTGATAATGTTAAACAAAATTTTGGGATAACAAATTAATAAAGGCACGGTACTCACGTAAACAGAAACGCCACGAGGGCATAACATTTACCATTCAAGTGCACAAGAAGCCAAATGATCAAACTAGTAAAAGAGGGTCCACATGCACTGCGCTTAAAACGTGAAACCGCCATAAAAACTGCAAATTTTAGCAGAGCGGAAGTCAGGTGTTCAAAGAGAGCTTCAAAGCAAGAGATATAACTTTGATACCTGTTCATGTGTAAACAATTAGGGGGTCGAGTAGCTGACGTCAAAAAATTAAGTCATTCGTGTTGGCCGAGCGTACTGTGTAACACAAGCGAGTCACACCCGTCAGGTGCCTCATATATTTCTTTCCCGGGTAAGCGGATGAGCGAGTCTATAAAATGTTTCATAGATTACAGACGTAATGGAGAAAGATTTCTACAGATGTTCATTATGATATTGCTTGACTCGGCCCCTCGAAATACCTTTGAAAAAAAATGTGATTGCATTTCGGTCCATGGCTATATGGCTACGGCTCTTTCAACTCGTTCCAATCATTTATGTGGATGACGTGTCTTCTGCCAAAACATGCAAAACAGATTTTGTCAAAAGTCAAATCATTGTCGTTGGATAGCTGACGTAACATTTCCTGATTGCAATTTATCAGGTCGCGCAACAATTGCCGCACAAACATAGTCTTCACAATGCTACATTAGCCCCAGCAGGGACCTAATGATACTGTCATTAGGTCCCACGTACATCCTAGCCACCATCGTCGTGTAGAAGCCCGAATCGTATAAACAATGATTTAGTTGTTCCTTACCATGCATTTTCCGATAAAACGTATCATGAACTAGTCCGAATCGTCCGAACGGCCAACATCTGTTGTCTTTTGGAGTGGGTTTCGCCCCATGGCCAGTCAAGTGCATAATGTCAAGTCGCCGCTGAAAATTTCAAACAGCTCCGCCATGTTTGTTTCCACGCCGGAGTGTCAACTGCGCAAACGCTGACCGCAATAAACACCATACACGCCACCGTTTGCGCAGTTGACACTCTGGCGTGGAAACAAACATCGCGGAGCTGTTTGAAATTTTCAGCCGCGACTGGTACAAAAGGCGGCGAAACCCACTCCAAAAGACAACAGATGTTGGCCGTTCGGACGATTCGGACTAGTTCATGATACGTTTTATCGGAAAATACATGGTAAGGAACAACTAAATCATTGTTTATACGATTCGGGCTTCTACACGACGATGGTGGCTAGGATGTACGTGGGACCTAATGACAGTATCATTAGCTCCCTATCTATATTTTAGCTCAATTTAGCTTTGAGGGTTCTTGTCAAATGCCAGGCATGGGAGCCGATACAAAATCATATAATGGCTTCATGATATCTCACCTTTTTGGGAACTTATATTCTCTCTTTGTTGAAAACCATGGCAATTTCAGTCAGGTTATCCAATGGCCGCTGGAAGTACTTTTCATTTCCGCACTACTTGTCAAGTCTTCCGCCAACGTCATATAGTTCTGAATAAGTAGGAGGATATCAGACAGATGTACGACGTATTAGTGCAACAACCTACACAAATTTACTTCTCTATTTCCATTTTTGATACCGATATGTTCAATTTAAGCGATAACATACAGTATCCGACGTAATTTCAATGTATTGTTGTTTGCCGGGGAACTCGAGCAGGCTTCTTCAATGAATCTGTCCAGAATATTGAGCTGCACATGTAGGGGTGAGTGTGTGTTATAACATGTCTTGTCAAGGCCACTCCAAGTATATTGTTTGGTTATTCTTTTGAGTGTCTCGGAACATATACCAGTTATTACGTCATATCATATGAATGAGATTTAATTATGTACTGTAGCTTGGTCGAATTGTCAGACATTGGATTACATGTAAGTGATACAATACCATTGTATGACAAGGTATGATACAGTGAAGTGGATACTTGTTCTTTACATATTATTGGTCACATTTATGAAGTTGATTTTTTCAGATTTGAGTTTAGTGGGGCAATATAATAATATCGTAGGACGAGTTATTTACATTGATACTAACTTGTCCTTCCATCTGTACGAGTCACAACCAAATTCCGTCACTGATTTTAGGTGAGGTTCTTAATCGCATGTACTTCGATCTGTAGTAAATGAACACGTAGCAGTTTTCCATTTGATAAAGCATAGACAGTTTATTCGAACAAGTATTTGTTTATATGAACATGATTTGGCCTGGGCTTTTTGGGACCTGTCCAGGCTTGGGGGGGGGGGGGGCGAAATGGCTCCCCCTAATTATTTTTCTTATCCCTCGAGCTAGGGGGCTGACACTTACCACACTATACCCTTGGGTCAAGCTCTACCAGAAAATGTAAAAAAATCCAAGATGACAGCTTTGATGACGTCACAGTGACGTCATTTTCAAAAACGGCATTTTTTGGTCGATTTTTCGGTCGGATTTTCCGAATATTTTATTTATGCAAATTCTCCGCAAAAACAGCATGACGAATTAGTAAATATTAATGTGATGTGAAATAAAATAGTTTTGCCCACTTTTCGTTGCGGAAAAGCAGAAATTTTGAAGAAATGTGACAAAATCATCACTTTTCTTGTACACCACGTGGCCGCCATCTTGAATTTACCCATGATCCTCTGCTCAGGGGGTTATGCAAATGGGTTAAAAATGACCCCAATATGATAAAATATAAAGTCCGGGAGTTTCAGCACTCCATTTTTTGTCGTTCCGGAGATAGCACAGAAAGTTTGGTAGGGGGGCCATATGGCCCCCCCAGGCCATGTAGGGTTAAGGCGTATAGTATTCAAGCACTTGACACCGTTTGTTGGCAAACAAATTATTGATTCGTCACCATCGCAACTGTCCCAGTACATTATATACAAACACTTATTCGAGCTTAAATAATGCATTTGTCTCACAGATGATTGTTATTTTGTATTTTGACAGGGCATGGTCGTCGCCCTCCTTTGTTACGTCATTAATCACCATAATTTCAAGATCCCGTATGAGAGCTAAAAGTGGTCATTGCAAAACTATTGCGCGACTTACCTTCCTCACCCTTGGCCGGGCAACAACAAGAAAAACAAAAAGAACATTATAGCGCGTTTCGTGAGAATATCACGCATTAATGCTAGTCATTCTGTAGATCTCAGTTTGTTATAGGAAGTACAAAGAAGGCAATTTACGTCGAGCCAACCCTTGATTTCTGCAAGCACCACTTTCGGTAACAAAGGACGAGTTGCAGTAAGATGGATCTCGTTATTTCCTAGTAAGTGTATGTTGGAGTTTACAGTAAATTTAATAGTAAACACATTAATCTGTAAATTGAACTGTGATATTTCAGTTGACATCAACTGGAATGGGTGAGCTGCGCACAAACGTAATAAAACATTCCTGTTTTCTCTGAAAGGAGGTTGATATATTTGCACCCGAAACGTCCAGTTGCAGGAAACTGCGTTGTTCGATACAACATTCAGGGCATTATCAGAACACGCACTGAGAGGGACGCGGCGGCTAACTTTAATTTTCGGTCTATAATACGGTTTGGTTTTATCTGACTTGGAGTTGTGCCCCACTTATAAATCGTATATTCGTGTAATAATTTCACAGATTCCTTGGTGATTATTTACGAAACATTTGCTGACCGGATTTGTAAACAGAAGAGCTGAAACCTGAAGTACGCGACAGAACAATGGCCATTTCGTCCTTCCAGTGATCTACGTTTCGGCAAAACCGATAACTGTAGACAACGATGCCATGTACGTACAGCTTAAAGGATGTTAAAAAAAACAGTAATTGTAAATTACAGTCCAACCCAATTTACAGTTGAATGACTGTCAATAAACGGTAATTATAAAATACGGTGCAACAATTTATTCGTTGTTTTTGCAACCTGGCACGAAATGTTGTAATTCCAAGTACGTCACTAAAACGAGCGATTACGCCCGTGGTTTTGTGGTAAGTTCGGTGAATCACGGTTGAGTTTTGTGTGTTCGAATCATGTCGCTGATGTGAATACTTTTTTCGTGTCCATAAACAGTTGAGATTATTTTCGTCGAATTATAAAGCATGATAGAACTTTAAAATGTCTTCACTGACAATTAAAATTATAGATAGATTATATATATGTATACATGTAATTTGACAAAAATACTTGCGGACATGCGGGCAGCGGCTTGGCATTCATCTATGCCTGTTGTTGGATAACTGTTCTACCTTCAATTCAACCAAAGCTGTTTTATTTTCACACAGATTTATTACTTTGAAGGCATCAGAGAAGCCCATTTATATAGTTTTTGTGTGATCGACTGTTGTCAGCATGAGTACCACATTTGTAAAGGTGAACAGCGAACTGTGTGTGAGATCAAACACGAGAATGACCTGTTTCACAATTTTGTTGGGCTCAGGGTGAATTTGCGCATGATATAGACATACTGGTATCGATTTGTCCACGATGCAGAGGGCAGTTCTACAACTAGTGAACCGACAACACCGAAGGTTACGCCTCCCGGATCCACAGTACGTACTATACCCACGTGAATTCGTTTGGAGTGGCCTAACCTCGAAACCGGTGTTATTTATTTTTAGACATAGGGTTTCCAGGTCACAAACCACTAAATATTCGCCTTACTTAATATGTAGTAAATTGGCCGGAGCACATCCTGAGAATACTATATTCCCTAATATTCGCCGCCACAAATGACCCACCACAGCAGGTAGCCTGACCTTTCCGCTCAAACATATGGAAAATTCAGCATACATTCCCCACCACTTTTTCGAGATGAGACCGCCAGAAATAGGGTCATAGGGTCGGAGGTGCCAATCAAACTGGCCCAGATTTTTTTCCCCTTAAATTTGAAAAGGTGGTTTTGATATATTTTAGAGTCAAATATTATAGAAACATTTTAAAATACGTCACAGACCATTTCTGGCCCAGTCAGGTATAATGGCCAATCAATGTTCGCCGCAAGTCAAGTCCTGATACTAATCTTGGATCCACTCACGTCAATGGAGGTTTGTGACCTCCGCTCTTTCGCGCAGTGTCACAGAGCCTCCACACACTAGCGACTTGTCAATAGAATGTCAGTGTAGTACCGCCCGCTATCTTACCGCAACTCGCCCTTTAAATGGACAGATTTGAGAAAAACAATTAATTATAGATTTAAATCAATATTTCCTGAACTTGAGGCCATGGCTCTCTGAATCAGTGGTTATTCAATTCTCTCCACATTGGGCAGGATTCCAACTCTTGTTAGCGAATACATCAAACATTCAATGATTGCTGCCCGCTGAGCTGGCACCAAAGTGATGTGAACATCCGAAGGATTTTGGACAATTTCTCCACAGTTTTCTTTTTACTCTTCAACTATACAGTGCACTCAATATGTGGATATATTACCACTCTGCTTTTTTTTACCTAATTTTCTTGTGCATTGAGAAAAGAAAGTGTTCAATATTGAAAAAAATGACAAAAATCCAAATATTACAAAACCATAGCCGTCATTTTGAATTTACTCATGAGTCTGTACTCAAGAAAATATGTAAATAAATGATCAGTGGTAAGATGAATATGATAGCCTATACGATAGGAATGTTTTAGTTATCGTTTTGGTATGGGCCCGTAGCTACATAGACTGTACACACAAAAAAATAGCATGGCATAAGATTAGATTTATAACAGCCGTATTTGATCGCCATTTTGAGACCTTCAGAGTGAAAAGAATTTTGGTAACAGCAATTTTCGTAATCAGAAGTGGCTGATGAAAACATCATCAAGAGAGTGAAATAGGCCTATTTTGGACCGGGTCCAGGTGATGAGGAGAAAGCCACTCCCATATCGCATTTACCACTGTTTTAAGTGTATAATCGGCAGGCACGATAGACAACATAAAGGTAGCGCAAAGCTTGGTGGTATATGCCGTATATTATTGCTTCAGACATATAGGGGTCAGAACAAAGGAGTTAGGTCACAGCCAAAATAAACAGATCAGACTTCAGTCAGAGCCATATGGCTAGAGACAGTGTTTCTCGTGTTTATGATCGTGTTATTATAATGCATCTTTAATAGTAAAGATTGATAATCAGAGAGTCTATTATTGTATGCCCAAAAAGTTCAGAGAGACGAGGAAAATGCGCATCACCAATCCTACATTTAGCAGATAGCCGTCGTCCAAAATGTCTTGTCTCATATCTCAGTAACAACGTGATGTTGAGATACTACATGTATGTATACGGCGCTGTAAATGTTCTACTCGGGAGAATGACGTATAATTATTTTAGACTGAGTTCCTGAGGTGGGGTTGACCACACCCAAATTGTGTTTTCGTATATTATCAGTATATATGATAGAGCATATAATATTAGTTCCAAACTTGGAGTGAAGCACACCCACATCGCAGTTATCTATGTTATAGGTATATATGATAGACGATTAGTGCCAAACCAAAATTTTAGTGGGGAACTTGCACGTGTATGCTGAGGCATATGTATGAAACGAGCATAAGGTCCTGCATTAAACAGACGACCATCGTCTACATTGCGTTTTCGATAGGTGGTTGGCCTTGAATTGAATTACCGTAAAATATATGAAAGTTAGCTATTCTACTACGGGACTGATATTTGAGACATATAAATTACCATAAAATATATAAGAATATGTTGTTGGAAAACTAAAGCGGGGAAAACATACAATACCAAAATAACAGAACGTTCTAATCATTGCCGAGTTAGTTACTTAATATGCACATTGGTAGATAACAGTAAAATATTAAAGTGAAGTGTTTATCTGGAATGACTTTGTACACTGATACCTTAAATTAACAAAGTATTACCAAGTGTATCTATATACAATGTCTATCATCTTTCTTCTCTATATTTCAATCTGCAAAACATGTATTTCTTAATTTTTACTCCTCAGCCCTACGGGCTCAGGAGCATTGTTGTGGCCCCAGCAGTGTGTCTGTCCGTCTGTCCGAGCCGTATCGCGAAAACTATTGCAAGGAAGTTCTTGAAACTTACAGGTTATGATCCTTTTATTTTTTACTTGTGCCTTTGAAACTTTCAGATCTAACCGGTCATTAATTATTTTTTACATTTTTTTTTATTTTTCTACCATTTTCCAGTCTTCTAAAAAGGGATCTCCAACTATGCATACATTAGGCCTACTTTCATACTGATTTACATACTCTTCATGGCATGTAGCCTATCAAGAGCTCCATAGTAAAGTTGTATGTCTACCATTGGTCCATTCGGCGTAGTGCAGGACTCATTTGCATATTCAGTAGTCTGGTATTTGTCAGTGACTCATTCATATGGAATGTATGAACACATTACTTAGATCTAATGTAGATCCAGCAGTTTTGCTTCTTTGGAGCTTCTTACTATTAAAGTGACAGTCAACACCCACATTTTAAAACCAGCAACATGGTATTGAGTCCTGATATCTGATTTATTTGTGCATTTGGCTAGAAAGTGTTACACCAAACACTGGCAAGGAATAGGGCTTCATTATCATATCATAGAACTCAATGAACCACTCCCCTTCACAGCTGGGCTTAAATTAAACCTTTCGCCGATTTTTCCCCTGACAAACGTGACCTGGGGCCGATTTCTCGAAAGTCAACTTAAGTGCAAAAATGGTACTTAAGTCCGTAAATTGACTTAAATGAGCGATAAATGACTTAAGTGCATTCCCCGAAACTTTTCTTAGCAAATAAATTGCTTCAAATTTGCTTAACTTTAAGTCTGGTCAGAGGTGACTTAAGTATATTTTAAAATGCTTAAGTACCAAAAAAAATAATTCAAGATGGCCGTCATAATGCTCGTTTCAGTGGATAAAAAATGCAAAATATCCAATAGAAGGTGAAATTTACGCAAATCGTCGAAGGTGATACAAAAGTGAGTCGAAAATCAATCACATACAACTCGATTTTAATGAGAAAACGTATTGAAATTTGTTTGAAATGGCGTTTTGGTGTATCTGAATGGCAAGGAGCACCTCTCTCTGAATGCTGATTGATCAGGTATGGTATATTGATCAGGTAGGCCCTAAGCGTATTGACAGTTATGTGTTTGATTCAGTTGTTGACGATGTTTTCTCTCACACTCTGTCATCATGCATGCGAACTGCCGACGCTTGTGTGATTCAATTTGATGTATGTTCCGAGATTGACAGCGTTAATTACATATGATAATCAGTGTATTATGAAGATAAGATCGCTCATGAATCAATTTGCATGTTAGCTACAGGTTACTTGTTGAGATATTTGATACATTTTCGGAATTTGGGAGAAAAACTAACCGTTTGACGCAGTCGATTCCCGCACTCGGCGATCAACAAACACGAGCGCCTCCTACAACTAAGCAGGTCGCACGAATCACCTCCCTTCACGAGGGTTCATATGGGGGCGTTCTCCAGCCGCACTTTTCTTTCAGACCTTAATGTCTCCAATCCATGTATTGAATTGCTCAATTGATAATTTTGTATGAACAATATATATAGTTCAGAACATTTTTTTGCTGGTATTAGTCTCTGAATCTCCAAACATTTGTTTTTTGAGGCAAATAAATATTTAATTATTATACTTACAAAAATGAATTAATATCTTCACAGAACAAAATAATTGATCAAGTTACAGTTTACAAGAGAATTTGTTTAAAATAAAAACATTAGAGATGTTAGAGGTGTAGATATCCATACAGAAAAGTATGTTTGCCTCGACTTCTAGGTTTTAATATAAAACATATTTCAATACTTCAATAAAAAAAAAATATAAATACCTTTTAATGTACATTTTGATTCCAACTTACTGACTGAACCAGAGATATTCCTTTCTCACACATTTACAATGCATTCCTCTCCAGCAATCAATAATGACATTTTTCAGCCTTATTTGCAAGAGTCAAAACTTTATAAAATAATCTTATAAGATATATTTTGTGAGTTGATTCCATGCTTTCTTGTTTCTGTATAATTGTTCGGGAGACAGGTAAGAAAATAGTCTTGTATACTGTGTTAAGAAAATAATCCTGTTACACTCAAACATTTTTTGCACAGAAGATTATCTTGAAAATAACCTCAGTTTGACAAAAGTAATTAAGGAAATAGCTCAAAACAATATAAATTTTATTACTTTTCTTAAAAACAACATTTTGGGGTGTTTTATATAAAATTGTTAGAATCATTTGTCATTTTTTATGTGGGACAGTTGTATTTAACCATCAACAGTGCTATATACAAAAATGAGTTGTCTTTTTCTGGCTTATACCTACAATACTCCAAAGATGGATCCTGCAAATTTATGCACAGAATGGGTTCTGACAGATGGAACACTCATGGCTATACATGTACATGTATGACAGTTCAATATTGCACTTTTTGCATTCAGTGATATTTTTTCTACACGATTGATTTATTTGTCAGTTGTTTAATCTCGACATATGCCTACTCTAATTGTTTGTACAAAATCTCTGATAGCAGCTTAGTTTATGCTAGTCAAGATAAAACTTATTATTTACTTCTGGTGGAATGATGTTATAAACCTAATCCGAATTTCGCACATTATTGAGAGAACAAAGGACCAGTGATTTCAGTTGATCAGCTACTAGTTGGTATAATTTCACTTTGACCTATCTGTTAGCCCAGGAGAATATTTTGAACTGCTTATAATTGACATAATTTTTTAAAGATGTGCTATATTTTTCAGTACCAGTATTCAAAGAAAGTGTCATAATGCTTGAAATAATGTATAATTCTGGAAATATTACATGAAAATTTGCCAGCTATCTAAGTTAAAAATTTCTCCTGAGTTAAAAGATAGAACAAGTGAATTATGAAAACCACTACATCAGCTGAAATCACTGGTCACAACATGGACATACTTTTCTTTGTATTATCAATAATGTGCAAAAGGCAGATTCCAATAAAATTAGACTGGGTTTCCATAGATTTAGTGCTTAAAGCTCGAAACAATAAGCAGTAGGAACTGGTACATCAGAGCTTCAAATCCCCACTCAATATTCTATTCTAGAGGGTACACAAAGGATTTCCACATTATTCTGTTCAGATCAACTACAAGAACTATTTTAGTGAGAGTACATGTGAAGATTGACTATGGTCAGAGATGCCAAACAAATTATCATGAATGAAATATGTTCCACGGTCAAAATCAGCATGTCCATAGACCCTAAAATGGAATTGTTATTCAGGAATAAAGGTAATAAATTACTTGAGTCTCTGATATTGCAAAGTTAAATGTTATTCAGTTGAAAATTGATGATTTATAACAAATTTATTGTTTCAAGCTTAAAGTGATCTATAATCAAGATAATACACATACATGTATCACCAGGGGTAAGATGTATACATGTGAAACATTTCCAAATTTCTTCAAGGAAGTTTTCCTTTCTCTGCAACTGTACATATGTGTGTTTGTGTTTATAACACACTACCTGTAATTCTGGTAGTGCCTTTTGACTTATTTGTACAAATTGTATGATGATTGTTTGAGTAATATCTGAGCTGAAGGTGTATTAGATAGGCCTGCAGTCAATTAAATCCATTTCGCATGTCAAGAAAAGGAAACATTATTTTTTGAGACAGTATTCTGGGTTCATACTTCATGTAAGCATCACGAGACAATGCATACAATAGCCAAGTCTGGGGACAACAATGTGTCTAGACCTGTGCCTTTTCAGCGACACAAAGACCCAGACAATAGTTCCTACATGAAGTATCGACCGTATGCTGAGCAATAAAAGCCAATATATTGTGACAAGGTATCCACATAACACATTTAGAAAAAATCCATTAATCTGTTATAATTTTGTTGTGCCCTGAATTTTTTTTTTTTTTACATTTAAGTGTTGAATAATGTGAACCCTGCCATTGGATGGATGTTCATCTGTTACAGTATGTGGTATACATATTACTGGTAATTTGGATAAAATTTCTAAATCCATCAAGAAATTAAAGCTGTGGGCTTTTCTGGAATATTTCACCTGATTGACTGTTCAGGGGATTGAACTAAGTGAGCTAACCAATTCATAGAATATAAGGCCATTCATAATAAATTGCATTTTTCAGGTAATGAATTTCATCAAAAGATGAGTAGGTAGGTTGGTCGGTTGGCTTATATTATTTGTTTGATTGTTTTGCTCGTACAGCATATATCGCGTACAATGATATGCTTTAACAAGCGTTCTGAGAACCCCAACATCTCGCCTTGCGGGGTCATCCGCCAAAGGTGCAGCAGTATTGAAAGCATACATGTAGAGCAAACAATAAGGTCTGGAATAAGTGATGCGGTACAGATAATGTCTGGAATAGATTATCTGGTACAGACAATAACATCAGTCCCATGTGGGATTACTGGCAAAAGTTAATCCCATGTAGGATGGATAGGTCAGTGCAGTCGGATTACTGGTACATAGGGCATTCCAGTGTGAGATTACTGCCGGGTGGACCAGTCCCATGTTATTACTGATGGATAGTCCTCTGTGGGATTACTGCTGGATAGTCCAGTCCCAAGTGGGATTACTACCATCACCATCATGGTATGGATGGTAGTGATGGTATGGATGGTAGTGATGGTATGGATGGTATTGATGGTATGGATGGTAGTGATGGTATGGATGGTAGTGATGGTAGGAATGGTAGTTATGGTATGGATGGTAGTGATGGTATGGATAGTAGTGATGGTAGAAATGGTAGTGATGGTATAGATGGCAGTGATGGTATGGATGGTAGTGATGGCATGGATGGTAGTGATGATAGTGATGGTATGGATGGTAGTGATGGTATAGATGGCAGTGATGGTATGGATGGTAGTGATGGCATGGATGGTAGTGATGATAGTGATGGTAGTGATGGCATAGATGGTAGTGATGGTATGGATGGTAGTGATGGCATGGATGGTAGTGATGGTATGGATGGTATTGATGGTAGTGATGGTATGGATGGTAGTGATGGCATGGATGGTAGTGATGGTAGTGATGGTATGGATGGTAGTGATGGTATGGATGGTAGTGATGGTAGGAATGGTATGGATGGTAGTGATGGTAGGAATGGTATGGATGGTAGGAATGGTAATGATGGTATGGATGGTAGTGATGGCATGGATGGTAGTGATGGTATGGATGGTAGTGATGGCATGGATAGTAGTGATGGTAGTGATGGTAGTGATGGTATGGATGGTAGTGATGGTATGGATGGTAGTGATGGTAGGAATGGTATGGATGGTAGTGATGGTAGGAATGGTATGGATGGTAGGAATGGTAATGATGGTATGGATGGTAGTGATGGCATGGATGGTAGTGATGGTATGGATGGTAGTGATGGTAGCGATGGTAGTGATGGTATGGATGGTAGTGATGGTATGGATGGTAGTGATGGTAGCGATGGTAGTGATGGCATGGATGGTAGTGATGGTATGGATGGTAGTGATGGTAGCGATGGTAGTGATGGTATGGATGGTAGTGATGGTATGGATGGTAGTGATGGTAGGAATGGTGGTTATGGTATGGATGGTAGTGATGGTATGGATGGTAGTGATGGTATGGATGGTAGTGATGATATGGATGGTAGTGATGGTAGGAATGGTATGGATGGTAGTGATGGTATGGATGGTAGTGATGGTAGGAATGGTAGTGATGGTATGGATGGTAGTGATGGTATGGATGGTATCACAGGTACATCTTTTAATCATAAGAAACATGTGTACCAAGTTTCATAATCATTCAATGACAGCTGACAACTGCAGCAAACTGTGGTGTACAGATGTACATGTGCACTTCGGCTAAACGCAAAACTCAATCAGTTGCCATAATTTGGAGAAAAATTAATATTTCATCTCAAAAATAGCACAAATAAATCCTCCAATCATAAGAAACATTTGTACCAAGTTTCGTAATCATCCAATGAGAGCTGACAACTGCAGCAAACTTATCATGTACATGTATATGTATACATGTAGAGGCCTACATGTACAATTTACCTAAACAGAAAACTCTTCATTTGCCATAATTTGGAGAAAAATTAATATTTCTTGTCAAAAATAGCACAGGTACATCATCTAATCATAAGAAACATGTGTACCAAGTTTCATAATCATCCAATGACAGCTGACAACTGGAGCAAAATTACCATGTAGATGTATATGTATACATGTAGAGGCCTGTATGTACAATTTACCTAAACAGAAAACTCTTCATTTGCCATAATTTTGAGAAAAATTAATATTTCTTCTCAAAAATAGCACAGGTACATCCTCTTATCATAAGAAACATGTGTACCAAGTTTCATAATCATCCAATGACAGCTGACAACTGGAGCAAACTTACCATGGACATGTATATGACAATTTACCTAAACAGAAAACTCTTCATTTACCATAATTTGGAGAAAAATTAATATTTCTTGTCAAAAATAGCACAGGTACATCCTCTAATCATAAGAAACATGTGTACCAAGTTTCATAATCATCCAATGACAGCTGACAACTGGAGCAAAGTTACCATGTAGATGTATATGTATACATGTAGAGGCCTACATGTACAATTTACCTAAACAGAAAACTCTTCATTTGCCATAATTTTGAGAAAAATTAATATTTCTTCTCAAAAATAGCACAGGTACATCCTCTTATCATAAGAAACATGTATACCAAGTTTCATAATCATCCAATGACAGCTGACAACTGCAAGAAACTTTCCAAGTACAGATGTACATGTGCACTTCAGCTAAACGCAAAACTCATTCATAGGGATTTTAACATTAGAGTACCCCAGGGGTAGTACCCCCAGGTGGCATACCCACCCCCCATATTTTTTATATTTTTTTTATATTTTTTCTAATTTTTCTAGATTTTTTTTTAACTTGCTAAACCAAAAACCCATTCATTTCCAGGCAGGGGACACCGACACCGACACCGACACCGACGACGACATCCTCTTTCCCCCTCTCACAATATCTCCCCTTTACTTCGTAAGGCGAGATAAAAAGGAATATTTCAAATTTTGGTACTAAATTTAAAGCTGGATAGCTGGATTTACTTGTATCTACTGCGTTATGCATTCACGTCACAACATAGAAAAGTTAAATTTTTAAGGATTGATAAAGTTATTGGAAATTTTGAGCAAACATTTTTATTTTGGGAAGGCAGGGTCACCTGAAACACAATCTTTTTTTTTATGGATGGCCTAATAAGCCTTATGGTAATCCCTCTAATTAATACTTTCACAGGAAGTGAAATTTCAAACCATAAAATCTGGGGGTGATCAAAACTATTAGAACCGGAAGTTGACAAAACAGTTCAAAACCATGCATATAATCCATATTATTTCAATATTTAAAGGGTGAATAAATTTATTAGAACCACAAATATTGAATATTTTCCCTAAATTGGGGGGGGGATTGAATTCAGATAGGGGGATTGAATTATTGGAGGTATTACCGTCATCACCCCAAGTACATCTTACCCCTGGTGGTACATGTATATTAGCATGATTAGTGACTACTTTAGGCTTGAAACAATCTACTTGTTATAAATCACCTAATTTTCAAGTTAATAATATTGAACATTGCCATTTCAGAGACCAAAATAATTTATCTTCTTTATTCTTCCATAACAACTCCATTTTAGGTTCTCTGCACCATAATTATTATGATCACAAGTAAGATGAGTATTACGGGTACTGCCCAACAAATGGGTCCATATTCATGGTTGCAGTTCTTTTTTATTATACACTGTAAAAAAAAACACATGTATGTACTGTGTGTGTTTAACCTTTGAACAAGTGGAATCTTAATATCTCACATTTATCCAATCTTCGTTGCTGAGCATACCAATCAATGCAACAAACATGAATTGACAATAATTGATTCTATAATACCGGTATGTCAGTGTAAGCATATGACTACCATGTTGAAATATGACTGTATTTTCGCTTAATTTCTACCACTTTAGCCATGTCACCACCCTCCCCACCCTGTATTGAGCATGGGAGACCTGTGACAAGCAATTACTAAATCTTTGATGGCTACCCAGACATTGACTGTTAGGGCATGAAATTAGTGGTTCATAATACTATAGTATGCTGCTCCAGATCTCAATTTTGAAAATTGATATCTTCAAGTAGATGGGAAATAAATATGAAGCATTGATATAATGCATAGTTAGCAATTATCAGAGCTGCAGGAAATAAGGATTGGGCATAGTAACATATTCACAGGTTGCTGTGAAATTTGAGGTGGTAACCGGACAGAAAATGTGTTAAATCACACTCAACAAAGTCATGTTTATGCGGATCTGAAGACAGGTTGGTGGTATTCTGGGAGAGGTAATCTGAAATACAACTTGCCACCCTAAGCAAATCAACTAGAAGTGTGTAACAATAGCTGGATGTCACCAGCAATCACCAAACCACCTACACCACAAGACTCTTGCACAGTCTCTACCCAGAAAGATCATGAGATGCAGTGTTGACACACAATCGGGGGATAATGGGTGAGACTAATTGTGTACGTTTCATAGGCTGAGTATTTGAATTCCAGCATCAGCTCATCTCCTGTGATGCATCACTCAATTTTTTTTTACTGCATGAACACAACAGATGCAATTTTACTGCACAGCATCAGGAGTTCAAAGTAGGGAGGCATGCCCAATGCATTCTAGCTAGTTTAATCTAAGGTCACAGACTTCTAGTTGATATGCTTCTGTAACCACTTATTTCCCAACTGGAGTTATAGCAAGGATTCATCCACAACAATTTGTTTATTCATGTTATATCGTGTTATTCTGCCAACCTTTATATAACGGTAGACTAGAGTCAAGCAATAAAAATAATTGAACTGAAATTGTATCACATTTGCATTCACTGCAAATGTTGGTAAATGGTCACCAAATATAGATCGAATACGTAGATCATCATGATCCAGAGGTCAAGTATCATTTCACCTTTCTAATGCTACCAGTCTAATTAGCCTTAATTGCCAGTATTTACAAATTATTTCCCATCACATCATGTGTTGAGTGAGTGAGTGAATATGATTTAACGTCGCTTTCAACTATATTTCAGTCATATCACGGCGTTGGGTCCTATTCCTTTTCACATCCGGGAACCCCACAGGTGCCTCAGTTAGTCGCCTCTTACGGCAAGCTCTCTGAGGAGCTGAGGCTTATTCTTACCATGAACTGCGGTGTGCACAACGACATCCCAGGTCAATCCCCGGAAACCCCACGGGGCCATCATGTGTTGATGTGTTTATAACCATCGATCTACCATAAATCCAATCTGCTGGTCTACATAAAACTGATATGAAATAGACAATAGATAAAGCCAGAAACAGAGACAAGAATATTTCTTTGCTCACTTCTAGGCTATTCTATTTCATATTATTTAAAATGTCTAATTCAAAATAAAAAAGTTTTTTTTACATTTGAGTTCTCCATTATTATGTAAGATGTAGATTGTACCAGTATGTTGAGCCCTAATTTTTGTAGGGAAACGATAATTTGAAATATAATTATAATGCTAACAAACCACAATTGGCCTGGTGGAGCTTTTTGAAGTTTTCCCAAAATTGAAATCTTGTGCACAAAGATTTATTTTGCAAAATGCACTTCGAATTTCAGGGATTTTTTTTTCTTCTGTCAATTGCAGCTGTTGACACTGATTAGATTACATACATACATCAGTGTATTAGTTTGATAATTTACTGGTACTAGTACAACAGCGCGTATTGCGGACGGGAGGCGAGGGCATGGGCCATGATAGGAGTAGAGTGTCGGAAACTGGGGTATCAGTAATCATGGTAATGACGGTATATCAGGTTTTCTTCGCTCATACAAGACACATGATACCGACACACCAGTATTTAAGCCAATAACGTCCCTCTCGCCCCCACACGAACAAAACTACGTCTTGTCTGCCTTTTGAGCGATAATCCATCACCTTTTATTCACCATCCTGCATTTTCGCGCACCTTGCACTTCCGGACACCATTTATACCGTATTTCACAGAAGAGTTACAATAAGGCCCCCTACAACGTTGAACATATTTTACTTAGCTAAGTTCGTCAAAATCTGTTTTGTGGAACGCACTTAAGTCAGAAACCAAAGTGAACTTAGCCAAGCAAAAATATCGCACTTAAGTGAAAAACTTAAGTCGACTTTCGAGAAATCGGCCCCTGTTGACGATCAATTCCCTGAGAACTGTTAAAATTTGTATATGTTGTCTTTGGAATGCTAGAAATTTCGTTTGCGTCCGAGATTTGCAGAAAAACATAAGAAACCTATCTCCACAATACACACTCCAGTGTTATTTGCTCTAGTTTTATAGCAAGATAAATAAAATAGCATACAAAATTAGGTTTTACTGCGAGAGAATGCGTTTTTCCCCGGCTTTCTCGACTTAAAAAACGTCAAAATCCAACGGAGAAATCGTCTTTTTTCGACCGCATTTGACAGCGTTTTTCTCGAGTTTTACTCTGCCAATCTTCATTGTTGACCTCTCATTGGAAAGCGTAACCTTTCACCTTTCTACACAGGAAATAACCTGGAATGGATGGCAAAATAAAACGGAGGATACGATTGGATTATAAAATGATGTCATTCCATCCACTGTCTACGCTCGTCTCAAATATGTTGGCTGATTGAGGTCACGTGGGCAAAATGACGCATACCGATTGGCTCGTCGGCCGGCGGGGGAATCCATCTTGAATGAAATGGATTTTCGTTTGACACACGTTGTGGATCAAGACTCGTAAAAATATGGAAATAAACTTCGTCGATCGTCGTTGGCAGTTTTAATCGTCTGGGAATATTCACCACACTTTAGCAGTCGTGTAAGTTCAAAAATACAGGAGTTAGGAAGAGGTTTTCGATGATTTTTTCCATTTCTGCGGCTTGCTGCCGACAGGCCCGTCACACGGTATGTGAGGAAAAATGTATTTTTCGCTCCGATTTTTTCCGCTCAACATCTAATTTTGCTTCATTTCTTTTGCAAACAAACAAACAACTTCGAGAATCAAATTGATCAAGGTTTTGGCTTTCCAGAAGTATACAGTGTTTGATAGATTTCTGTTCAAACGGATGCAAAAAAAATACAAGTGCTGTACCGGTCGTGATGGCGAACAGGTTTAAAGTTAACCCGGTCTACTAGTAGTAAACTCGGTCTACCGGGGATGGTCGTGCGGGTGGCACTTTCGTTATCCCCGTGTGCCGGGTTTAATCGGTGAAAGGGTTAAAAAGAAGTATATCCGAGACTCAAAACTTTGAAAAAAATGTATATATATATTTTTTTTTGTTCCCTAAATCTCTCGAAGAAAATGAAATGTTTACAGTTCGAAAACTCATGGGAACAGTCTCGCTGATTTCCCGGACTAAGTGGCAATCGGGAGTCCTGAAAATTTGCAACATGGCAAAGCAACACGAGGGTTTCCGACGCCAGAAAAAAAATGGCGGCCCTGCTGTGTTTTTGTCAGGAAGAAGAACCGTAAATGGCCACTGTGCCGAATAAATAAGAACGGATTAGGATTCAACTCAGGTTGCCAATGGGGTGAACTCTTCAAGCACGTTTGCAGTACGGTATAGCTATCGAGAATAAATATTTGTCTCTTTTCTGATTGATGTACGTCCATCGGGGGAGCGTAAAGCAAAGACTAAACACGGAGAGGGGGGTAAAACTGTCTGCATCGCCGTTGTTCGTGTATTGTTTATCGCGAGTTGTTGTGGCGCGTAATCAGCGTTCTGATCGATGCAAGATGGCGGCGATGTGGACAGTTTTACCCCCTCGTCCGAGTTTAGATCTCTTGCCAAGCTAATAATGGACAGTCGTTGATAAACAATACGTTTTTATGAAAGGTAAGTGGACATAGAATCGAATTATTTTATTGGTTATGGTCAATTGGTTCGGCAAATATTGCCCGTACAGCATTTTCCCAACAACTCCATCTGGTGACTGGTTTACAACCATAGCGTTGTTCTCACGTAGTATGGAACAAGGCTAAACCAGAGCTAAGCAAAGACATGAATTGAAAATTCCATCGGAGACAACAACGGCAGCGGCCGGTTGAAGTGGTAACAACGGGCCGGTAACAACAGGTGATCTGTGATAACGTTTTTTCGTTAATATATTAATTATCAGTCGTTGTCTATTTGATACCGAGTTACGTCGAGAGAAGTCATACATTTTGGCTATAATTTTTAGAAATATGGAGGGAAGAGAGGTAGCTGTCAAAGCGAAGACGGCAGTGTGGACTGGTGGAGCCGACGGTCAATCCGACAGGCCTGGAGTTAAACAACAACAACAACAACATCAAAGACAAGTTAGACTTATCAGTGGTTCTTGCGGCATCCTAGCCCGAAAACATAGGCTAAGGAGTCTAATTTTTTTTGGTTGTTGTTGCTGATATGTGATAGGAATGCCACGTCCCCTTACCTATATTCACCTATCACAGCCAGAGTATCTGGTTTAGCGGCAACCTTGACATGATATTTTGGGATAGATTTCTACTGCATAGGGCATATATATTTGGCAGTCATACCAAAAAGCAGTAACTTTTTTTGTCATTAACTACGAGGAATACCTGATTCATTAATTTTTATTTTTTGGAACTATTGTCTCACAGGGGTTTGTTGATGGTCAGTTATTGTCCCCCGCCACATAAGTGGGAGGGGGACTTGGAAATGCTGCTCGTCTGTCTGTCCTTCCGTCCGTCCGTCCCAACCATGTTGTGAACGCGATATCTCGAAAACAGTTCAACCGATTGACTTCAAACTTGGGTGACTTGACATCAGTGAGAACATGGCTGAAAATGTTTTTCACCAAACTGCGTTATCCAAGATGGCCGCCTTCGGCCATCTTAGATTCCATCCATCTCCAAAATGTTATGAACACGATATCTCGAGAACAATTCAACCGATCGACTTCAAATCTGGGGAGCGACTTCACATCAATAAGAAGATGCATGACTGGAATTGTTTTTCACCAAACTGCCTTAACCAAGATGGCCACCGTCGACTTTTTTGTTAACGAGATATCTCAAGAACAATTCAACCGATCTACTTCAAACTTGGGATCTTAGATTCCATCCATCCCCAAAATGTTGTGAACAATTCAACCGATGGACTTCAAATTTGGGGGTGACTTCACATCAATAAGAAGATGGAGATGTTTTTCAGCAAACTGCGTTGTCCAAGATGGCCACTATCAGCCATCTTAGATTCCATCCATCCCAACTATGTTGTGAACGCGATATCTCGAGAACAATTCAGCCGATCAACTTCAAATATGGAGTGTGACCTTACATCACTAGCTGCCCATCCATCCGTCCATCCCTCAGAACGTCCTTCCGTCCCTCATACCGTCCTTCCGTCCCTCATACCGTCCTTCCGTCCCTCATACCGTCCTTCCATCCCAACCATCTTGTGAACGCGATATTTCATGTTTTTGTTGTTTTTTTTCTCAAAGCAGAATGACGTTGGGCTTGCAATGTTGTACCATTGTGACTAGGCGCTATAAAAATAACATTGTATTGGAGATTTTTGGATTCTGAATAAATTTCTTGAAATTTCAGAATAAAAATGTACTGTGAAGAATTTCAATGCTTTGAGATAAACTGGTTCCGATATTTTGTTGAAAATCCCATCCCATTCGTAATGTGAGACAGACATGAACTGACTGACCAATAAAATAAAAAAATAAACTTTCGACCGACTGAACTGTGCTCACTGACCAGGGACTGTTAGCCCAAACAAACAACTTTTTAATTTAGGTCCCATGTGTTGCAAGGGTATGTTGACATACCTTCACCCTCAAGGCCACTGTCAAACTGACACAATAACCTGTTGGCCTTGGTGCCCCTTGTCGTGCTCATCAATAAAGTCCTATCGATACCCCAACATTACTGAATTGCTTTAATTTAATTATGCAAATTTATAAACCTTGTCTGGAAGTACATTTACCAGCACTGATCGCACTGATAGATCCTGCATCACGGCCAAAACCGTCACACGCATACAATGTGCACTTAGATAATTTGGCCCGAACTTCAGTACAATAACTTCAGTACTGTACATCTCCATACATCAGTGCAACAACTTACTGCTGTAATGTACATCTTTATACCCCAATGCGACAACTTTTGTAATGTCCATGTCCATACATCAGTGCAACAACTCAATGCTGTAATGAACATCTTCATACATCAATGAGACAACTGCTGTAATATACATCAATGCTGCTACAAAGATTTCTTCTTTGAAATAGCAGGAACACAACTGAGCTGGGTGGTGCTTAGTTGGTTCGTTGTGATATAGCTGAAATATTGTTGAAAGCGAAGTTAAATTTGATTAACTCACTCACCCACTCCATACATCAATGCGACAACTTCTGTAATGTACATTTCCATACATCAATGCGAAAACTTACTGCTGTACTATACATCTCCATACATCAGTGCTATACTACTGTAATATACATCTCCATACATCGACGCGACAACTTCTGTAATGTACATCTCCCTACATCAGTGCAATAACTTACTGCTGTAATATACATCTCTAAACAGCAGTGCGATAACTTCTGTAGTGTACATCTCCATACATCAGTGATAACTTAATGCTGTAATATACATCTTTATATACCCCTGTACATAGTAGGGGGTATACTGGATTCCGATTGTCCGTCCGTCATTGTGTCAGTGTATCCATTCGTTCATCTGTTTGACTTGTGGCTTGGGTTTGCATTTCGCTATGCATCCAAACTTCTACACCCATAAAAACATCTTGGTCTAGACTGTTCAGAGGCTGAGGAGATGTAGCACCTCTGGTGCCTCATGTTATAATAAAAAATCGACTGTTCCGGCTTTTCAAACAGAAGACGAATAATTTCACCTAGCACCCATGTACATCATCCATTCCTAATTCAAGAATCGCCGGGTGTACAGTCACGTTTCATATCTCATCAGACAGCCATCGCAAACGGAAATACCGTGAAGCTTTTGGGGCTGGGTAACTGCAGAGAAAACCGCTAGAGATGTAAACGTACAGCATGAAATTTACTGAACAATTTTTTGTACTTTCAAAACTGTAATTATTAAATCGGTGATTGGTAAACATAAAGATGATTTACCATGTGACCTACATGCCCGCGTAACCGACCATTTCATTACTAGCGTAGCTAATTGAACGTTTCCGTTCGCAAGTGCCAGTTTACTGTGCCTAGCGATAAGAGGTCAACGTAGTGTTTATACTGTTTTGAATCCGGATTCTACACGTTGAATGGAGATTTAGAATTAGAAGTAATATCCGAACAAGTCATCACAGCTTCACCATAAACGTGAAATGCTAGTATAAGTATCTGCGCCAACCCAACCAAATCAAACCAGGCTAGAGATTGCGTACTCCAGTTACTACTAAAGTATGAATAGTAACCGCAGTCAAGAAATTATTGTGACAACCGACGTCCCCTAGACGTAGCTCTGGTTTAGCCTTGTTCCATACTAAGTTGTTCTCACGTAGTATAGAACAAGGCTATACCAGAGCTACCTAGACGAAGATAAATATGTTTTGTTCAACTCGGTCTCCGGGGCATTCACTTAAATTGTAAATTCCTGTACAGATGTGGCTATGAAATTTCGATTGGCAACCTCCCGGGAAATGAAAACACTGGTGGTCTGGATTTGCTAGATGTGATATAAAACATTATAAATATCATTCTTTCGAAGTAGAAAACATACAATGAAGCGAATGGAAAACACGGCTGATACAGTGAGAAATTTTAATGAGTTTTCTGTTTCGTTGTTACGGCTAGCGTCGTCACTGAATGGTTCATTTTTCTCATAATCAATAAAACGACTGTTCGCAGGTAAGATCCAGATGATGAAGCCGAGATTGATTTTATTCAATCGCCCCCCTCCCTCAGGCCTGGACAGGCCCCGAAAAACCCAGGCCAGATAGAGTTAAAATCATCTGGAACTTAGATCAACCCTCAGTTCAGAGAAACAATGGTGTAACGAAAGTGCAGGTTGACAACGACCCCTTGGGATCCCCTTTAATAAATCACAGCTTCCGAATGATACGTGACTATGTGAAATCGAAAGTTACATTGTGTTTATGTGTGCGGTTCACTTACCTGGTGGTATTCAACGCTGTAATTTTCCTAGAATGAACTATAATAATCCGGGAGACAGACAATGCCTCGAAATCCCAGTGAAGTTATCTCAAACGATCAGTCGGGACGGTGAAAGGGACCCTGGTGAGCTACTTGCTTCGCTGTAGATTACGTCAGTCAGGAATCCGGAAGTCGGTTTCAGTGAATATGCAGATTAGGGACAGTGAACTTTGCGGTCGTCGTGTGAATTAACTAGAGGGAGTTGGAAGCAGAGATTTACCAGTTACGTCCATTATGAATTATGGTGTGTTCCTCCATAGCCATATTTATTCAGCGAAGTCCAGATAAACTAATCGGGAAGTGTTGTAATCTGACAATAAAGAGGGCGCTGGAATCTTCGACGTCTGTTTCTACCTTTATCCACAGAAGAGCGGTAGCCCTATATAAGCCGCATTCTCGTCTCGCGAGACTCCCTACTGCGAGAAAGAGTCTCACGTGTAAATGGGAGCCATTCCCCCAAAATTTGGGGGGTGAGTAGGCGGCGTATGATTTTCACCGTCTGTATCCGGCTTGGCATTGACCTGCTGACTCCGCCGAGTTAGAAGCGAATTGCTAAACATAACGTGGGCTATATAATTGGAAAATGACTCTTTCCGTTTCGGAACACATCAATCGCGAACAAATTATTGTCGGTATGTATACTTGGCCGTGAAAGCGAGTTATCTAATACAGGAAGTAGTTCGCACAGTTCCGATCCATTCTCAAAGAGAACCGTGTCTACCGCAAGACGGTACATCTTCGGAAAATTTATTACATATGCCAGGTTCTTAGCGTGACATGTACGTGTTTTAGTCCCCTGAGGACATAATGCCTACGTTAATAAATTTATCTATCTTATCTATCTGTACTTGATCAGGGCAAGGCAGTTGCAGCATTTCTGTTCTTCATTCACTACACAGTACTGTTCACACGCCCTATGATATGTACTTTTGTTGCTATCATTATGCAAGTTTTGTTGTTAAAAAAATAAAACTGAACGTTGAACTTTATTTATGGCATACTCGTTTGAAGCAGCAGACATAAATTTAGTTGACCTAGATTCTGCATTGAAGATCAACCATTGAAACGCGGAAAACAACGAATTACGTCAATTATACCGTATTTTCGCCTGCATGTTGTCTGATCGTAATATTCGTGTTTATCTGATGATGCTAGACAATAATGATCTTGTGATCTTTGGGTTAGGTCATAAATTTTCTGAAGATGTACCATTTTGCGTGTCTACCCGCGGGAGAATAGTCCCGGTCGAGCGAGTGATGTCATGCTGCCTCGCTTTGAGATTGGAGATTCAAAAATGTCACCAGTTTACATGAGAGTCGCTTTGGTCTCCCGCGGGTAGACACGGCTCTCTTTGAGAATGTATAAGCCAGACTCCCGCTGGAACGACAGAGACGAGCAGAAACTTCGAGGTGAGAACACGCACAAATTATTGGGGAGAAGAAATCCAATACATTGCCGGGCCGGAGAAAGGCCGCCGCCGAATTTGTGCCGCCGCCGGGCCGCCGAATTGGAGAAGTGCCGCCGCCGAATCCTATAGCATCATTGCATACATTTACACACACTTACATTTAACACGTCCGGGCTGTGTTTACTCTACTTCGATCTCTACTCATTTCAACCGTATTAGTCCATGAGCCAGGCCAGATATCGGTACCACCTGGGGTGGCAAATTCTCATTATGTTGTTTTAAAAGTCCTATATCCATAGATGTAAAAAAAACTTTGAAAGCAAGCCGGGACTCACAGCTTAGTGGTAGTAATCACCTCTTAAAGACGGACACCCGAGTCCAATCTGAGAGACCAGATTTGGGGGTAGGGGAAATATAAAGTCGAATAACTTTGCAAGTAATGGTGATATAATGACATTTGGCCACTCGAAATATTGGTAATCTGATCCTCTATATGTTGGTATCTGTTATATGCTAATATGTCAATTATGTAGGTCACCAGAGGTCAAAAGGTCACGAAATCTGACCCTTCTCTAAAACGTGACCACCTGTAGGAAAACTCGCTGCAGATACCATACCAATGGAACGTTCTCAACCTAATTGGGTTCAAATGGAAGCCAAGAAGTACCCTATTCTATAAAAAGTCTAAACAGGTGGAGTTTATTATTATTTAGACTGTGGCACAGAACTGTTTTTGACGCAATTTCAAAAATGGTCTTTTTATTGCGCTAAAACAGGCAAAATTGTATGAAGTTGGACAGCTTGAAATTATTTGCATATTTTGACACGTAACTACTCCAAATGCCAATGGTCATGTCTTAGGTCTATTCAGGGATTAGTTAAGCTACATTTTGAGGTAATTAGGTCACCAGAGGTCAAGGTCAAAGATTGTCAATTATTAATTTTCTACATTTTTACTTGGGACTTTCATATTACAGTTAGCGCTGCAGCATGGGTCCCAACACGGGATTACTTCTCGAGTAATCCAAACCAGCATTCTACCAAAGGTCATCATATATCGAACTGATCGTTATGGTGCCAGGAGTAAGGAAATGCATGATGCCAAGGTTGAATACAATTACAAACCAAGTTGTGACCTATTTTCCAGGGGTGTGGGGTGGGGAGATATCAACTGTTCTTGAATGTAACTGTACTATAAATTTTGGCTGCTAATAATCTACTCTGTTGTTATGATTTTTGTGCTGCAGGGTAGAGAAGCATACCCAATATATGTTTATAAGCTTCCCCAGAATGGCTGACCGCCCTCCAAAAAGAGCGGGTGACGTTAGGTATTGCGGAGTCTGTTCGGCAAAGTTTTTGACACAATAAGGAATGGACCTACTTCCATCGGAAAAGTGTACATTATGATGAGGAAGAGTACTGATTCTCAATGGTATGTATACCTATTTGTCATACAGATGCCCATCCGCCATGTCGTATATTCCTCATCAGCTTCTTGTCATTCCTCTTGTGTATTAGAGGAATTAACGTTAGTATCAGAATGGCGGAATTCAGTATTGCTGCCCCTACCAAGAAGGCCAGATTGGACATTTTTGACGTAGAATCCAGCTGGATCCTACTGTAAAGCCCTGTGGAAGGAAGATAGAAGCTGGACCCATCCATGAGAGAACCGGTCGTGACCAGACTGTGGCTGTGACCAGGCCTGCTCGCGAAGTAGCTAGGGTTATCCATTTTGTATATATTTTCTATTGAGCTTCGGTTAATGATAACTATAAGAGTACAGATAATTCATAGAGTAGGGATCTTCTTTGCAGGGATTGTACGCTACCACGATTTGAATCCTGCTCAAAGAATTATATGTCAGTATTGCATTAATTTGCTTTGGTTGTCATTACAGGTCTTCCTTTCCAACCTCCTTGATCCAGACAAGGTGACAGGTTGAATCGAACTCCCTCGTTGGCCAGGATCAGTGCCCGAGTGCGTTCCCAGTAGCCTGACAGTTTGTCTTGGGGACCCTGCGCACTCTGTGGATCTGAAACATCCATTATCCCACGTATAGAAGTAAAAACGTTTCAACTGGTGGCAGCGGTGGGATGGCCAACTTCTGGGAGACGAAGGAAAGGAGACCAAGCCTGGCGGATAGCATAGATCCGGACCAGACAACCATGAGTATAACTGGAGATTTCGGCGCCGAGTTACGACAACCGGGAGCCCGGGGCCAACCATCTGACGGAAGAGGAGCCCGACCGAAATACTCCACGACGCCGAGTCCACGGGAACGACGTGAGACGGGAAGAGGCGTGGCTTCCGGACGATCAACTACGGCGACACTGGGTTACGGAAATCTTCTTGATTTGTCCACGCAAGAACTAGAAACAATGCTGTTGGAACCACCGGCCGACCTGACGTCACGACCTTCAGCCGAGACGGCTACCGAAGATCGACTGAGGGTGCGTGAGCCAGAAGACGTGCAGCCCGACGTTAACCCGAGGCGAGAGGTAGAAGATCTACGTGGTGCCATAAACGTATCGAGTACATCGGTGACCGCCATGATGGGACAGATGTCCACAATACTGAGAAATCAAACTTCCAGTGACGAGATGATTCCGCTTAATAGTGAAGAGGACAGCTATTCTGATCCGGCCGGACTGGAAAGAGAACGCCCAGCCGCAGAGACGCCGCTACGGGGTCGAGACGAAGCCGCATCTGGGACGACGCCGAAACATGACGGGTCGCCGCCAAGAAGACGCCGGGACGAACCACCTTCAGTTTCATGGGACCCTCCGTTACAGACGTCAACGCCCATGAGGGAACCTAGACGGCCGAAGACGACGATGGTGAAGGCCGCTACCTAAGATGGTACCACGCCATGGCGGGATTATTTGGCTCACTTCGGGCACTGCGCCGTGATCAATGGATGGACCTACCAACAACAGGGTCAATACCTAGCCGTTGCTTTAAGTGGGTCAGCGCAACAGGTGTTAGCCAGCCTTAAGTCTGCACCAGGAAGTACCGACTACGACCGTTTGAAGGAAGCCCTGGAGAAGCGCTTTGCCCCACCGAATCAGATGGACCTGTAAAAGTCGCAGCTGAGGTCTAGACACCGCGAGAGGGATGAAGATCTTCCGTGCCTGGCTCAGGCATTGATCCGCCTGACACAGCTGGCTTATCCTGATGCCGGAGACGACATTCAAGATACTCTCGCCAAGGATCAGTTCCTGGATGCCATCGGTGATGAGCTGAGATATCCAGTCTGGCAGACAAGGCCTAAGACTTTGGATGCGGCGGTACATGCGGCCGTAGAGCTGGAAGCATACAAGATCTCCCAGTGTCAGAAACCCTGGCCGACAGTCAAGTCAACTGCCCCGGGGGAAGAAGATGAAGCAGCCGCATCCACCGAAGAGGATGAAAAGGTGAATCAACGGTTGAGAGAAGAGAACAAGATGTTAAAGGAGACGATTGAGCGGAACAGTGAACCACAGCGACAGCACTGGCCACGACGATACCAGTCGAGATGGGGACATAGACGTGACCGTCAACAACCCTACGGCGGCCATGATCGAACGTCAGGATGCTGGTCATGCGGAAAAGACGGGCATTACCGTGTGAATTGTCCAGAGTTGCGCAGGCCGGATGAACATCAACCGCCAAGACAACCTAAACCTCCGCCGAAACCTCCTACGGTGAATAACTCTGGTGAGGCCGGATTGTATCTCCCGGCCAAGATGGGATCCGTAGGATTGTGGTGCTGCGTCGACACAGGTGCATCGGTTTCTCTTCTGAACGTGCGGGTGTACAACCAGCTGAGTCCTCGACTTAGGCCGGCATTGAGAAGTCCCTCCTTTGCGTCCATTCGTATGGCTGATGGTACATGTATGCCACTACAAGGTGAAGCAGACTTTAAGATCACGATAGATGGGACTACCCGGACTCAGACGATGATTGTTGCGACACTGACCGTGGATGCCCTCCTTGGTTATGATTTCCTGAGTAGCCACTGTACTGCGATTGATACGGAGAAGCACCGGGTGAAGTATGGCGGCCGATATGTCCAGTGTGAGGTCGTGGGGAGCCACGATTGCCATCGGGTGTCTGTAACAGAGACTTTTACTATCCCAGCTGGAGCTGAGGCAGTGGTGACGGGGACAGTCCGAGATGCTCTACCGGGAGAGGTCGGAATGGTGGAAAATATCACTGGGTTCACACAGAAGAGTGGAACCATGGTGGCCAGAGCCCTGGCCGAAGTTGACCGTGACCATGAATTTACCCTGCGGCTCCTTAACCTGTCCACTGACCCTGCCATAGTACAAGCCGGCACTCTGTGTGGTAGTTTGACTGAAGTGGAGGTAGTAGATAATTCAGCTCCACTCACCGCAGAGCCTCTGTACCAGCATGGTCCAGCCTCTGGTGAAGCAACGGTGCCAACCCCAAGATGTCCACCGCACCTACGGGCCTTAGTACAACAGTCCAGTGAGGGATTGGAAGTTGAGAGAGCTTTAGCTGTAGAGGACTTGGTTACTCGCTTCACCCATTTGTTTGCCAAGGATGAGAGTGACTTAGGGCGAACAACGATGGTACAGCATCATATCAAGACGGGGAATGCGCCACCTATCCGGATTCCTCCACGACGTCCACCCCTTCATGCCCGTGGAATAATAGACGACCAGGTTGAAGACATGCTGCAGCGGGGAGTCATTGAACCATCTAATGGGCCTTGGTCTGCTCCGGTTGTCCTGGTACGGCAGAAGGATGGGAAAATGCGATTCTGTGTTGATTACCGGGCCCTCAACAAAGTAATCGAGAAAGATGCCTACCCCCTGCTGAGAATCGACGAGTCCCTGGATTCTCTGTCTGGTGCCTGCTGGTGGAGTACGCTCGACCTGATGTCGGGGTACTGGCAGGTCGAAGTAGCCCCGGAAGACAGATGTAAGACCGCCGTTGCCACTCGACGGGGCCTGTACCAATTCCGGGCCATGCCTTTCGGGCTTTGTAATGCTCCAGGAACCTTCGAGCGATTAATGGAGGCAGTTCTGGCAGGCCTCCATTACGAGACGTGCTTAGTGTACCTCGACGACATAATAGTTTTTGGACGTACCTTCGAGGAGATGATCCAACGACTGGAGGAAGTCTTCCAGAGGCTGCAACAACACGGCCTGAAATTGAAGCCCTCGAAGTGTGTCATCGGGAAACGACCTTTAGGAAGTCCTTTACCTTGGCCATATAGTGACACAAGACGGGATTGATACCGATCCAGAGAAGATTCGGGCTGTACGAGAGTGGCCGACGCCTGTTTCCCAGACGGATGTCAGAAGTTTTCTTGGCCTGTGTGGGTACTACCGGCGTTTTATACCAGATTTTGCAACTGTAGCAGCCTCTCTTCATCGACTGACGGAGAAGGCGGTATTTATGTGGGGTGATACAGCCCAGACGGCGTTCGACCACCTAAGACAGAAGCTGACGACCGCACCTATGTTAATGATGCCAGATTTCCGACAGCCCTTCATCCTGGACACAGACGCCAGCAATTTCGGCATTGGGGCCGTCTTGTCCCAGGAGATCAACGGGGAAGAAAAGGTCGTAGCCTATGCCAGCAGGGTATTGTCCAAAACAGAACGTGCCTACTGTGTGACTAGAAGGGAACTTCTGGCTGTCGTGTACTTTGTCAAGTACTTTCGGCATTATCTGTTTGGCCGAAAATTTCTGCTGCGCACTGACCATGAGTCCCTGAGGTGGTTAATGCGATTTAAAGAACCGGAGGGACAGTTGGCTCGCTGGATACAGGCCCTCGGAGTCTACGACTTTGAAATCCAGCATCGACCCGGACGGAAGCACGGAAACGCTGACGACATGAGCCGAATCCCGTGCAAACAGTGTGGACGGTCAGGTTCCGAGGTCCAGGAAGCTGCCCGTGTTACGGAGATCGTACCGCCGACTGCAGACTTCAGTCAAGCTCAGGCCGCGGACACAGACTTGCAGCCGGTCTTGGAGTGGGTAAAGGAAGGCAGTCGACCAGCCAGAGAGGACATCAGTCAATATGGACCGGTAACTAAGACCCTGTGGGGTGCCTTCGATCTACTGGAGATGAGTGGATCCTTGCTTGTGCGGAGAAGTGTGAATGCTCGGGGAGAAGTGAAACGACGGCTTCTGGTGGTCCCTCACTCCCTCAGACGGAAAGTTTTGAAAGAGTGTCATGACAGTGTAACCGGTGAAGAAAACCTTGGCAAAGGTGAGACAGGCGTACATGTGGCCGGGCCTACAGACCGATGTTCGGCAATGGTGCCGGAGTTGCGACGTTTGTAATCGCAGGAAGTTGGCGGGACGAAAGCCCAGAGGTCCTCATCGCGGTCAGATGACTGGAAGTCCAGGAGACAGAGTCCAGCTGTTGATATTCTCGGGCCATTGGCAGAAACCTGTCGGGGGAACCGATATGTAGTCGTCATTGGAGACTATTTCACCCGTTGGGTGGAAGCTGTAGCCTTGCCCAATCAGGAAGCCACGACGGGTGCCCAAGCTGTCGTCGACCACTTCGTGACCCGATTTGGCGTACCAATGGCGATCCACTCTGACCAGGGACGGCAGTTTGAAAGCAGAGTATTCCGGGGGATGTGCCGCATACTCGGGATGAGAAAAACGAAGACTACACCCTATCACCCCGAGTCGAACGGCATGATTGAACGTTTCAATCGGACCTTAGCCCAGATGTTGCATGCCAGCATTGACCGTCACCCGGACGATTGGGACCTTCATATTCCGTTGGTGCTGATGTCATACCGTGCCACCGTGCATGAGACGACGGGATATTCCCCAAACATGATGGTGTTTGGGAGGGAAATCGCCTTGCCGTCGCACCTGACTTTGGGAGCACCTCCGAAGCAGCAGGTAGAGCCGACACAGTGGGTCGAAGATCTCCGGGATGAGATGGCTGAAATACACGAGTTTGCCCGGGAGACTACGAAGAAGAGCTTGAGGCGCAGAAACGTATCTACGATACGAGAGCTTTTCCCCACAAGTACAAGCCTGGTGATCAGGTTTACCTGTATATTTCCGCCACTAAGCGTGGGGAGATCCGGAAACTACGAGACCGGTGGGGAGGGCCTTATACGGTGAAGGAAGCGCTGACTGATGTGACATATCGCATCGCCGACGAGGCCGGTGGCCTCCGTGTAGTCCATCATGATCTTCTTAAGCCCTTCTACCCTAGAGAGACGTCGGGTAGTGAGACCACGGAGTCTACAGAGAATGATGGCGATGTAGAGTCTGAGAATGACTCGGAGCCCGCAATGGTCTTTCCATATCCGGTGGAACATCCAACTGCAGTGAGATCTCCAGTACCTCGGCAGACGAGGAGTGGACGGGGAACCCGTCGTCCTCAGAGATTGGCAAATTACGAGGTTGGATTACCGCCTGATACCCCACACCCTATCACCCCCAGTCGAACGGCATGATTGAACGGTTCAATCGGACCTTAGCCCAGATGTTGCATGCCAGCATTGACCGTCACCCGGACGATTGGGACCTTCATATTCCGTTGGTGCTGATGTCATACCGTGCCACCGTGCATGAGACGACGGGATATTTTCCAAACATGATGGTGTTTGGGAGGGAAATACCCTTGCCGTCGCACCTGACTTTGGGAGCGCCTCCGAGACAACAGGTAGAGCCTACACAGTGGGTCGAAGATCTCCGGGATGAGATGGCTGAGATACACGAGTTTGCCCGAGAGACTACGAAGAAGAGCTTGAGGCGGCAGAAACGTATCTACGATACGAGAGCTTTTCCCCACAAGTACAAGCCTGGTGATCAGGTTTACCTGTATATTTCCACCACTAAGCGTGGGGAGATCCGGAAACTACGAGACCGGTGGGGAGGGCCTTATACTGTGAAGGAAGCGCTGACTGATGTGACATATCGCATCGCCGACGAGGCCGGTGGCCTCCGTGTAGTCCATCATGATCTTCTTAAGCCCTTCTACCCTAGAGAGACGTCGGGTAGTGAGACCACGGAGTCTACAGAGAATGATGGCGATGTAGAGTCTGAGAATGACTCGGAGCCCGCAATGGTCTTTCCATATCCGGTGGAACATCCAACTGCAGTGAGATCTCCAGAACCTCGGCAGACGAGGAGTGGACGGGGAACCCGTCGTCCTCAGAGATTGGCAAATTACGAGTTTGGATTACCGCCTGATACCCCACACCCTATCACCCCCAGTCGAACGGCATGATTGAACGGTTCAATCGGACCTTAGCCCAGATGTTGCATGCCAGCATTGACCGTCACCCGGACGATTGGGACCTTCATATTCCGTTGGTGCTGATGTCATACCGTGCCACCGTGCATGAGACGACGGGATATTCCCCAAACATGATGGTGTTTGGGAGGGAAATCGCCTTGCCGTCGCACCTGACTTTGGGAGCGCCTCCGAAGCAGCAGGTAGAGCCGACACAGTGGGTCGAAGATCTCCGGGATGAGATGGCTGAGATACACGAGTTTGCCCGGGAGACTACGAAGAAGAGCTTGAGGCGGCAGAAACGTATCTACGATACGAGAGCTTTTCCCCACAAGTACAAGCCTGGTGATCAGGTTTACCTGTATATTTCCGCCACTAAGCGTGGGGAGATCCGGAAACTACGAGACCGGTGGGGAGGGCCTTATACGGTGAAGGAAGCGCTGACTGATGTGACATATCGCATCGCCGACGAGGCCGGTGGCCTCCGTGTAGTCCATCATGATCTTCTTAAGCCCTTCTACCCTAGAGAGACGTCGGGTAGTGAGACCACGGAGTCTACAGAGAATGATGGCGATGTAGAGTCTGAGAATGACTCGGAGCCCGCAATGGTCTTTCCATATCCGGTGGAACATCCAACTGCAGTGAGATCTCCAGAACCTCGGCAGACGAGGAGTGGACGGGGAACCCGTCGTCCTCAGAGATTGGCAAATTACGAGTTTGGATTACCGCCTGATACCCCACACCCTATCACCCCCAGTCGAACGGCATGATTGAACGGTTCAATCGGACCTTAGCCCAGATGTTGCATGCCAGCATTGACCGTCACCCGGACGATTGGGACCTTCATATTCCGTTGGTGCTGATGTCATACCGTGCCACCGTGCATGAGACGACGGGATATTCCCCAAACATGATGGTGTTTGGGAGGGAAATCGCCTTGCCGTCGCACCTGACTTTGGGAGCACCTCCGAAGCAGCAGGTAGAGCCGACACAGTGGGTCGAAGATCTCCGGGATGAGATGGCTGAAATACACGAGTTTGCCCGGGAGACTACGAAGAAGAGCTTGAGGCGGCAGAAACGTATCTACGATACGAGAGCTTTTCCCCACAAGTACAAGCCTGGTGATCAGGTTTACCTGTATATTTCCGCCACTAAGCGTGGGGAGATCCGGAAACTACGAGACCGGTGGGGAGGGCCTTATACGGTGAAGGAAGCGCTGACCGATGTGACATATCGCATCGCCGACGAGGCCGGTGGCCTCCGTGTAGTCCTTCGTGATCTTCTTACGCCCTTCTACCCTAGAGAGACGTCGGATAGCTAGATCACGGAGTCTACAGAGAATGATGGCGATGTAGAGTCTGAGAATGACTCTGAGACCGCAATGGTCTTTCCATATCCGGTGGAACATCCAACTGCAGTGAGATCTCCAGTACCTCGGCAGACGAGGAGTGGACGGAGAACCCGTCGTCCTCGGAGATTGGCAGATTACGAGGTTGGATTGCCGCCTGATCCTCCTATTGAAGCCGAGTCGCCTCTTTCGGAAGAGCAGATGGCCTTGCCGGAGACGTGGAGTCCTCCACGAACGACTCGTGGACGTCGTGTCCAGCGACCGAGGCGCTTTAATGACTACGTTTTAGCCCGCAAGTGGACAGGAGATGCACGACCGTATTGTCGGAGAAATACGGCTGATGACTGTGATCGTCGAGAAACGACCTGTGGTGCATGGCCGACCTGCAGGTATTCCGGTGGGCGACAAACACAGACTGGCCGATCCCGAGGCTTTACTGCCTCAGATGCATGATGCATGACTCCAGCAAGAGAGAGCTGTGGCCTGCTGTGGACCTGATGTCCATTGCAGGTGACGACGACTTGGCCAGGAAGTCAAGAGGACCGTCGTCCTGTAATTTTGTTGTATATACGTTGTACATATGTTCTGTTCTGCACTCCCGAGCTGCTGGTGGCGTGACGAGAGCCATGACGAGGGCGTCATGTTCTTCGAAGGCGGGGGTAGTGTAACGAAAGTGCAGGTTGACAACGACCCCTTGGGATCCCCTTTAATAAATCACAGCTTCCGAATGATACGTGACTATGTGAAATCGAAAGTTACATTGTGTTTATGTGTGCGGTTCACTTACCTGGTGGTATTCAACGCTGTAATTTTCCTAGAATGAACTATAATAATCCGGGAGACAGACAATGCCTCGAAATCCCAGTGAAGTTATCTCAAACGATCAGTCGGGACGGTGAAAGGGACCCTGGTGAGCTACTTGCTTCGCTGTAGATGACGTCAGTCAGGAATCCGGAAGTCGGTTTCAGTGAATTTGCAGATTAGGGACAGTGAACTTTGCGGTCGTCGTGTGAATTAACTAGAGGGAGTTGGAAGCTGAGATTTACCAGTTACGTCCATTATGAATTATGGTTTGTTCCTCCATAGCCATATTTATTCAGCGAAGTCCAGATAAACTAATCGGGAAGTGTTGTAATCTGACAATAAAGAGGGCGCTGGAATCTTCGACGTCTGTTTCTACCTTTATCCACAGAAGAGCGGTAGCCCTATATAAGCCGGACTCCCGCTGAAACGACAGAGACGAGCAGAAACTTCGAGGTGAGAACACGCACAAATTATTGGGGAGAAGAAATCCAATACATTGCCGGGCCGGAGAAAGGCCGCCGCCGAATTTGTGCCGCCGCCGGGCCGCCGAATTGGAGAAGTGCCGCCGCCGAATCCTATAGCATCATTGCATACATTTACACACACTTACATTTAACACGTCCGGGCTGTGTTTACTCTACTTCGATCTCTACTCATTTCAACCGTATCGCACAGTTGTATGGGGATTGCGCTGGAAGTTAGAGTATAGACACTTATCGCCAATGGTTATTCTAATCTCTACTGTACGCTAGTACAGGCTCAGCTCTGGGAATTAACTAACGGCGTTAGTGTTGATAGCACGCCAATACCTTTATGGTATCGATTAAGCTGAATCCGGTAGGAGACGCTAGTCTCTGTGAAGAGGATACAGTTAGGCAAATCATATACAGTTCCTACCTAAACAATTATTCATGCACACACGTACTTAAATATACACAACCTACGGGTTGAAATACATTCACGCTAACACCCACAAGCTATAGGTTCGAGCATATAGCTTGATAAATATACATATACCCAGGCAATCGTACGATAAACGATTATCCATTCACGCCTCCATAAGCATAGTCTCTCACCACCCTGTACATATATTGAGTAATTCACGGCCAATGATAGATTACTTCTGTCTCATACAGTAGTATATAGAGGGGGAATCCTTGACCTGATGCCCATCTATTGCGGATGACCATGCAGTAGTATAGAGAGAGGGTTCAATGGTCAGCTGACCATACAGTAGTATATAAGGAGGGTTCCCATACCAGTTGACCATACAGTAGTATAGGGAGAGGGTTACTAGACCAGGTGCCTTACCTATCCACCGTGTGTTATTGATGTCCGATCCTATGTGGACCGTGTAGCCGTGAACTCTAGCCTTGATGATTCATCCTTGGAGCCGGGCCGCGGAGTGAGTCGCCGTGAGCGGGGTCGCTGAAGCCTGGGGGTGTATTCCTACGAGGGGTGCCGTCTGCTGCTGTGGTGAGCCGTGCAGTTGAATAGTCCTGCGGTGTTACAGAGAGACGGGCCGGTGCCGTAGAAGCCTTTGTACTGTGATAGTACTGTCGTGCCCAGGCCGTCCGCATCCATTGACGGTTATCAACGCTTGGAGGGGCCTAGTCGTGTAAGACGAGACACGACGACGACGAGAAGTCCATACCACCCGAGAGAAGACCGGGGGAAGGAAGACGCACGTCGGACATAACCACGGAGGGGCCTAGTCGTGTAAGACGAGACACGACGCAGTGTTCATCCATACGGGAGTGAACGAAGACCTGGGGAAGGAAGATAGATGCTGGACCTTTCTACGTATATCTGGGGAAGGACGATAGACGCTGGATCCTACTGTAAAGCCCTGGGGAAGGAAGATAGAAGCTGGACCCATCCATGAGAGAACCGGTCGTGACCAGACTGTGGCTGTGATCAGGCCTGCTCGCGAAGTAGCTAGGGTTATCCATTTTGTATATATTTTCTATTGAACTTCGGTTAATGATAACTATAACAGTACAGATAATTCAAAGAGTAGGGATCTTCTTTGCAGGGATTGTACGCTACCACGATTTGAATCCTGTATACCTGCTCAAAGAATTATATGTCAGTTTTGCATTAATTTGCTTTGGTTGTCATTACAGGTCTTCCTTTCCAACCTCCTTGATCCAGACAAGGTGACAGGTTGAATCGAACTCCCTCGTTGGCCAGGATCAGTGCCCGAGTGCGTTCCCAGTAGCCTGACAGTTTGTCTTGGGGACCCTGCGCACTCTGTGGATCTGAAACATCCATTATCCCACGCATAGAAGTAAAAACGTTTCAATGGCATGTCCGTGAGTTCAAGGCCCAAACAAACAGATTAATTACTGTACTCTGTTGACCACACAAGTGTATACAATTACATAGGCTAACATCGGTTATGAACAAGATATGACTACAATACATACACAATACACATGCAGTTAATATACATACATGTACATGTATATGCGATTGTACCACCATGCTTATGTGATATATACCTTGCTTAATATGGCATAACTAACAAACATAAATCATCGCTCTTATTTAATATTATTAGACATATTATAGTCAAATAAGATGGAGGATTCAAACAATATTCATTCCCGAATCTCACAGAAAGACAATGTTTCTTGCGGAAATAGAGATCACATCGTGGTTTCTACATTTATAGTCATATAAGGCATAGATTTACCATTCTTTTCACTCTATTTTACGGGACACCCTAAAAACAGTTTCAAAGTTCCAAAGATCGCTAGTTCCCAGCTTCGAAGCATCAAGTTCCAAGCTCCGAAGCTCCCAATTGAAAATGTGGATTCGGATTTGCGGTTTTTCTTATCAACAACTTTTATTTTCCATCAAAATATTACCATATCGAGCATTGATGTTTAATGAGGTCAGTAGTAGGATAGCCCTGCTGTGAGTGGACCAATCAGAATTGAGAACGAAAGTAGGTCAAGTATGACGCGTTTGACGTCATCTTGTGACGTAATTAGGGCGTGGTTGTAAGAAACCGGTTTAACCGGTCGTAAGAAACCGGTTAAACCGGTTTAACCGGTGGTAAAAAACCGGTTAAACCGGTTTAACCTGTCGTAAGAAACCGGTTTAAATAGGGCGGTATGGTGTCAGCCCCTTTGTTAGCAGCCCCTTTGTTAGCTAACAATAAAAACATCACGTGACCCTTAGACGGTTAATAGGATAAAAGGAGAGAGTTTTCGAGTTCAGTGGTCACATGCCTCTGGCGCACGAAGGTGCGTTTTTACGTATTTGGTCGATCTCCTGTCTCGGTATACCATGGATGACGAGAAAACATTTGACGAAGGTAAGTTCATATTATCAATCATTCCTTTGAGCACAAGCGTATCATAGCGTATGTTGAGAGAATGTCTCAGCCGAACGCACATCTATTGTCATTCTCTGTGCGCACCGGTCCATTAAGTTCAAATAGGGATGTATTATGCGTCGCTATTGACATCAATACCATTCAAAAGGCCTTTATTCGGGGCCCGTAGCATTGTCTCTGCACACGGGAGAAAATTAAACTATGTTGTCGTGGACTAAAATAGGCCAACTGTTAGCTATGCATCTGTCTCTCTGGCCGAGTTACTACGAGAATAAAAGAAACGTTTAACACTCTTTCTACCACAATTATTTCAAGAAATTCGATAAACACGTATAACATAATTTGACAAAAACAAAGATAAATTTTTACCGTATTGGCGTCGCTAAAATTATGGCCTCTCAATCGAACGTGTTATTTACCCTGACAACTTACACTATTGTGCAAGTCACCAACACACTAGCATTGTTTTACAAGTCACCAACACTCTAGCATTGTTTTACAATACAATACAGTAAACACACACGGTGAGCATTGGGAATGATCGCTCACGATATGATGACTATTTGTATCGTGTTCCGACGAAGCGTAGCGTCTGCAAAAGCGCCCGCAAGCGCCCACAAAAGCCCCACAACGCCCGCAAGCGCCCGTTTCAACGCCCTTCGATATCTGAGAAAAAGAGAGAGATCAACACGTTCACAAGTTTTCATATATTTTATTATCCCCAATGTTATGCCGTACGCAAGCTGGGAGGGGGGGAGGGGGCCACTATGGGTATGTTTACAATTCATAACGTTGGAGTGATATCAGTTTTAATCACGCTCTTGTCAGTGTTCGTGAATTCTTTAAGTTCATCTAATTATGGCCTCGAAATCGAACGTGTTATTTATCCGACAACTTACACTATTGTGCAAGTCACCAACACACTAGCATTGTTTTACAAGTCACCAACACTCTAGCATTGTTTTGCAATACAGTAAACACGCACACGGTGAACATTGGTAATGAACGCTCACGATATGATGACTATTTGTATCGTGTTCCGATGAAGCGTAGCGTCCGCAAAAGCGCTCGCAACGCCCGCAAGCGCCCGCAACGCCCGCAAGGCCCCGCAAAAACGCCGGTAACGCCCACAAAAGCGCCCGCAACGCCCGCAAAAGCGCCCGCAACGCCACAAAAGCGCCCGCAACGCCCGCAAGCGCCCGCAAAATCGCCCGCAACGCCCGCAAAGCCCGCAAGCGCCCGTTTCAACGCCCTTCGATATCTGAGAGAAAGAGAGAGATCAGCATATTCACAAGTTTTCATATATTTTATTATCCCGCAAAAGCGCCCGCAAGCGCCCGCAAACGCCCGTTTCAACGCCCTTCGATATATGAAAGAAAGAGAGAGATCAGCATATTCACAAGTTTTCATATATTTTATTATCCCGCAAAAGCGCCCGCAAGCGCCCGTTTCAACGCCCTTCGATATCTGATAAAAAGAGAGAGATCAACACGTTCACAAGTTTTCATATATTTTATTATCCCCAATGTTACGGCATAACATTGGGACTAATACAATATATGAAAACTTGTGAACGTGTTGATCTCTCTTTTTATCAGATATCGAAGGGCGTTGAAACGGGCGCTTGCGGGCGCTTTTGCGGGCGCTTGCGGGCGTTGTGGGCGCTTTTGCGGCGTTGCGGGTGCTTTTGCGGGCGCTTGCGGGCGTTGCGGGCGCTTTTGTGGGCGTTGCGGACGTTTTTGCGGGCGTTGCGGGCGCTTGCGAGCAACGCTTACGCTTCATCGGAACACGATACAAATAGTCATCATATCGTGAGCGTTCATTACCAATGTTCACCGTGTGTGTGTTTACTGTATTGTAAAACAATGCTAGAGTGTTTGTGATTTGTAAAACAATACTAGTGTGTTGGTGACTTGCACAATAGTATAAGTTGTCGGATAAATAACACGTTCGATTTAGAGGCCATAATTAGATGAACTTAAAGAATTCACGAACACTGACAAGAGCGTGATTAAAACTGATATCACTCCAACGTTATGAATTGTAAACATACCCATAGCGGCCCCCAGCTTGGGTACGGCATAACATTGGGGATAATAAAATATATGAAAACTTGTGGACGTGTTGATCTCTTTTTCTCAGATATCGAAGGGCGTTGAAACGGGCGCTTGCGGGCGTTGCGGACGCTTTTGCGGGCGTTGCGGACGCTTTTGCGGGCGCTTGCGGGCGTTGCGGGCGCTTGCGGGCGTTGCGGGCGCTTTTGCGGACGCTACGCTTCGTCGGAACACGATACAAATAGTCATCGTATCGTGAGCGTTCATTACCAATGTTCACTGTGTGTGTTTACTGCATTGTATTGTAAAACAATGCTAGTGTGTTGGTGACTTGCACAATAGCGTAAGTTGTCGGATAAATAACACGTTCGATTTAGAGGCCATAATTAGATGAACTTAAAGAATTAACGGACACTGACAAGAGCGTGATTAAAACTGATATCACTCCAACGTTATGAATTGTAAACATACCCATAGTGGCCCCCTCCCCCCTCCCCAGCTTGGGTACGGCATAACATTGGGGATAATCAAATATATGAAAACTTGTGAACGTGTTGATCTCTCTCTTTTTCTCAGATATCGAAGGGCGTTGAAACGGGCGCTTGCGGGCGTTGCGGGCGCTTGCGGTCGTTTGCGGTCGATTTTGCGGTCGCTTGCGGGCGTTGCGGGCGCTTTTGCGGGCGCTTGCGGGCGCTTTTGCGGACGCTACGCTTCGTCGGAACACGATACAAATAGTCATCATATCGTGAGCGATCATTCCCAATGCTCACCGTGTGCGTTTACTGTATTGTATTGTAAAACAATGCTAGAGTGTTGGTGACTTGTAAAACAATGCTAGTGTGTTGGTGACTTGCACAATAGTGCAAGTTGTCGGGGTAAATAACACGTTCGATTGAGAGGCCATAATTTTAGCGACGCCAATACGATAAAAATTTATCTTTGTTTTTGTCAAATTATGTTATACGTGTTTATCGAATTTCTTGAAATAATTGTGGTAGAAAGTGTTAAACGTTTCTTTTATTCTCGCAGTAACTCGGCCAGAGAGACAGATGCATAGCTAACAGTTGGCCTATTTTAGTCCACGACAACATAGTTTAATTTTCTCCCGTGTGCAGAGACAATGCTACGGGCACCGAATAAAGGTCTTTTGAATGGTATTGATGTCAATAGCGACGCATAATACATGATCCCTATTTGAACTTAATGGACCGGTGCGCACAGAGAATGACAATAGATGTGCGTTCGGCTGTGACATTCCGAGGTACATAATTTAACTCGCACGGTCAGTTAGCTATACATGTATTATAAGGGGTTGAATAAACTATACCGGCGGTATGTACAACCGTACAGTATTTAACAGAAATTCGCCCATATATATTTAAGGCCTAATAATTAATAAACCTCGATTATCGAACTATTTTAGACTAAGAAAATTTAAGAAAGAAAGAATATCATTTTCGTGTACACCGGCGCGTATCAAAGGGGGACCGTTTGCGAAAGTGCAATGGACCGGTGTGCACAGAGAAGGACAGTAGATGTGCGTTCGGCTGTGACATTCCGATGTACATAATTTAACTCGCACGTTCAGTTAACTATACATGGCATTTGCTCTAATACATTGTGATGTGTTAGTCTATAATATATGAGAGACATTCTCTCAACATACGCTATGATACGCTTGTGCTCAAAGGAATGATTGATAATATGAACTTACCTTCATCAAATGTTTTCTCGTCATCCATTGTATACCGAGACAGGAGATCGACCAAATACGTAAAAACGCACCTTCGTGCGCCAGAGGCATGTGACCACTGAACTCGAAAACTCTCTCCTTTTATCCTATTAACCGTCTAAGGGTCACGTGATGTTTTTATTGTTAGCTAACAAAGGGGCTGCTAACAAAAGGGCTGACACCATACCGCCCTATTTAAACCGGTTTCTTACGACAGGTTAAACCGGTTTAACCGGTTTCTTACGACCGGTTAAACCGGTTTCTTACAACCACGCCCTAATTACGTCACAGGATGACGTCAAACGCGTCATACTTGACCTACTTTCGTTCTCAATTCTGATTGGTCCACTCACATCAGGGCTCTCCTACTACTGAGGTCTTATAAATAAGGTGTTCAATTTTATTCAATGTTAGGATATACGGTAACTTATTCGGATATTTCGGGTCCGAATTCACCTGACTGGAGGAGTTGAAAATGTGCCATGGCGTATGCTTATTACAAATATAGCCCTATCGCGTTATTCAACAGTTTAGACGGCTTTCACTGCTAAGACTATAATGATACGGATAAACGGCTGACCAAGACAGCAGATATCTTGGACAGGTGAAATTCATTTCATGACAGTTGCATTTGGGTATTTTGGGTGTTGCATATTTCATGATGAATATGCGAGAAAATCCTCCCTAAAATGCATTACAAAATACCAGATATAGTCCAAGAAGAACATTTTGATCAATCCATTTGATATTTTACTGAAATCACAATTTCTTCTTCGAGCTTTATATGCTTAACACACAAATGAATTTTCCTTGGTGAAGGTCGGATATCCTTTCTGTGGACTCTTGGTGGCAACTATTTTGAATTTAGGCATAATCCTTTGCCTCTGGAGGCTTAAAATGACTGATACAAAGTGTTTCCGCTCTCAATGCATGAAATTATGCAAAAACACGAAACAAATCATACAAACCTGGAATCGGAATCCATCTCTTATGTTTCCAAGACCATGTATACATTCCTACACTACCGGTATATCATCAGAATAGGAAGATGCATGAGCGTGACGAACCTTTTGATATATGATTCATGATTATCACATTCTGCACCTTTCTCTTCAATCAAGAATTCCGTTTGTAAACTATTATATTATATTAGGAGTCCATTCTGTTGCTATATAGAGGGCAAATTCCATCACCTTATTGACATAATTCCTGTCTGGGATCTACTTTCCAAGGATTCGGCCACCTGCACCATATCAACCACACAGGCCCCCCAAAACTAACCTTATAAACATATCTTCCCTGGTCGCAGTGTATGTTGCAGTGGTTCCAAGGTGTGTGTGTGTGTGTCAGGTTGAAGGGGAGAAGGGATGAGAGAGAGAGAGAGAGAGAGAGAGAGAGAGAACCACCTGTGGAGTCCAGATGTTTGGGGTCTCCATTCCTTATCTACTCCTAGCGTAAATATACGACGAACCATGTATCTTCTGTGCATTCTCACAATGCATATTTGGTATAAGAATTGTCGTAAGAAATGTTTTATCGATTATTGACAAGGAATGTCTTTTGGCAATGACGGTAGTAGTAGTATAAGCGTATTTAAAGTCGTATTGACCCCTTTGCACTTAAACTTGAGGGGTAACTCGTGATTTCCCTAAAGAATCCGACAGGGGGCGCCACCAGCTCAACAGAGCTCCCCGCAAAAGGGAGGCAACTCTTGATGTACTTTTGTGGTTTTTGGAAAATGTCGGATTATCTTCCCTGATTCGAATATTTGCATATTAAACCTATACGAGAAAATGCCTGTATGGGGTATGGATGATGAGGTATGAGGTATCAAAGTGAACCTTATGTGAGGGGGCATCTGATGGGCTGGGTGTGGGGTTGAAATAGCGTCATTCTGCGCATGCGCGGTAGACCAAGGGTATGGAAATAAACGTTCTGGGATCTAGGGGAGCCACTATTGGGCCGATTGGGTCGAGTGAAGTATTAATGTGAAGCACACATGAGGGGGAATCTGACTGGACTAGTGGTTCGGGCGTTGTCACCAGTCTGCGCATGCGCAAACAGGGAATTGTGGGAAAAGGCTATGGAAATACACGTTTTGGGATCTAGGGGAGCCACTATTGGGCCGATTGGGTCGAGTGAAGTATTAATGTGAAGCACACATGAGGGGACATCTGACTGGACTAGTTGTTTGGGCGTTGTCACCAGTATACGCATGCGCAAACAGGGAATTGTGGGAAAAGGCTATGGAAATACACGTTTTGGGACCTAGGGGAGCCACTATTGGGCCGATTGGGTCGAGTGAGGTATTAATGTGAAGCACACATGAGGGGGCTTCTGAATGGACTAGTGGTTCGGGCGTTGTCACCATTCTGCGCATGCGCAAACAGGGAATTGTGGGAAAAGGCTATGGAAATAGACGTTTTGGGATCTAGGGGAGCCACTATTGGGCCGATTGGGTCGAGTGAGGTATTAATGTGAAGCACACATGAGGGGGCATCCGCCTGGATTAGTGTCTGGTCCGTGTTTAACATTCTGCGCATGCGCAGACAGGGAATTGTGGGAAAAGGGTATGGAAATAGACGTTTTGGGATCTAGGTAAGCCCCTAGTGGGCCGATTGGGTCGAGTGCGGTATCCATGTGAAGCACACATGAGGGGGCATCCGTCTGGACTAGTGGCCCCGGCGTTGTCACCATTTTGCGCATGCGCAGACAGGGAATTATGGGAAAAGGGTATGCAAATAGATGTTTTGGGGCCTAGGTGGGCCACTCTTGGACGTATGGAGTCGTATGAGGTATCCATGTGAAGCATTCGTGATGGCGCATCCGACGGGATGGGTGAGACGTGGAACTGACGTCATAATGCGCATGCGCAGTAGACCAAGTGTATGTAAATAGACGTTTTGGGATCTAGGTGAGCCCCTAATGGGCCGATGGAGTTGTATGAGGTATCAATGTAAAGCAGTCGTGAAGGAGCATCTGCCTGGACTAGTGTATCGTCTGCGTTCAACATTCCGCGCATGCGCAGACAGGGAATTGTGGGAAAAGGGAATGGAAATAGACGTTTTGGGGTTTAGGTGGACCACTAGTGGTCTGTTGGAGTCGAGCAAGGTATCAATGTGAAGCACACGTGAGGGTGCATCCGACTGGGTGGGTGTGGGGTAGGAATATCGTCATTCTGCGCATGCGCAGGCAGACCCTAGTATGGAAATATACATTTTGGGGCCGATGTGAACCACTAGTGGTCCAAATGGGTTGTGGGAGGTGTCAAAGTAAAGCTTTTGTCGGGTAGAATCAGAATGGTGTGTTTTTTTTATTGCAAGTCGAGTCAATCTGCGCATGCGCAGTTGTGTGTAGTAAGTAAAGTGGCCATTTTGGGGAAGTGATGGACCACTATTGCTCCGAATGGTGTAC